>MU226460.1:1049063-1091147 GCA_018584345.1 Thuja plicata
TATAAAGAAATTAAAAACAAATTCTCATTCAGTGCATATTCCAATTCCAAAATGCGGCACCCAAACGCGGAAAATACATCTTCTCAGTCATCTTCCAGGTGCGTCCAAACGGGTCGAACACATATTCTGGATATCATTTTGAGGATATGATATTCCAGAATTGCAGCATATTCCAGAATTGACTATATCCGGCATTCCGTATGCCTGCGTCCAAACGGGCCCTTAAGGAAGATTCTGAACATAAGGATTCAAGGCCTTAAGTCAAGAGCAAGATTGAACTGGCTTGAGCATGGTGACAAGGGATCTAAGTTGTTTTTCCAACTGCTTAAATAGAGATAAAAGCGTTACTGAATAGGCTGGCATTCTAAAAGCATTTAGGCAATTCTACAATACACTATTCAGCTCTGAGGATGATGAGCATGACAGAAGAACCAAGGACAAGATTAGGAGTATAATTCCTAATAGGATCAGCAGAGAAGACATAGAAAGGTTGAGTAAGGAGATCTTTGTGGAAGAAATAAAGAATGCCATATTTGTCCTTACTAATGACAAAGCATCTGGCACAAATGGGTTGCCGGTGGAAACTTACAAAAAGAATGTAGAATGGATTGGGGAGGGGTTTTTTGAAGCTATTGATACAGGCTCATTGGGTGAGGAAATTAACAGTGGTCTTATCAAACTCCTCCCCAAAGATGGGGATAGATCTCTGATCAAAAATTGGAGACCAATTACACTGTTAAAATGCCTCCTAGAAAATATTAGCCAAAGTATTGGCTAGGAGACTAGAGAGTGTCCTTCCTAAGGTAGTGAATCCTACCCAAATTGGGTTTGTTAAAGGAAGGTTCATTCTAGAAAACTTGTTAACTTGCTAGGAAGCGAAGAGCTGGGCTAAAGAATCTAAGCAATCTACGACCATGATGTTATTAGACTTTGAGAAATCATGTGACAAAACAGAATAGAGCTTTATATTCATGATGATGGAGGGACTAGGATTCTCAAGGACCTTTTGTAGAATGGTAAGGACTCTGATGACAGATGCTAAGGCAGTTGTTGAGGTCAATGGGATCAGATCAGAAACTTTGAGCTTACAAGGTCCATTCAGCAAGGATGCCCTCTGGCACCTGATATCTTTGTTATAACTGCAGATGCACTTTTTTACTTGTTGAGGGACAACCTCTTATCACCTAGGGTTAAAGGTCTAACCTTAACTAATCAGGATGAGCTATCCATCATTCAATTTGCAGATGATACTGCCATTTGGTTGAGCTGGAAGAAGATAACCTTTTTGCTCTTATGGTAAAACTGGATATGTTTTGTGAAGCTTCAGGAAGTAAAATCTCCTTACCTAAATCCATAATGCTTGGATGGGATTATCACCGCCCACATTGATATAATAAATACTCATTAACGTGGGGTGAACCTGAACATCAGGTAAAATATTTGGGCATACCCTTTGCCATATGTCCAAACCTTAAGGAAATGTGGTGTTGGGTGAAAGAAAGAATTAGCAAGAAATTAAGGAAATGGAGCAACAATACTTGACTTTGGCAGCCAGAATACAAGTATGTCAGAAGATTTTGTCCTTGTATATATCTATTATACCTTTGCTTGGTTATTCAGCAATTATCAGTTGAATCATATTCAAAAGCAGATTAGAGGTTTTTTGTAGTCTGATGGAAAAGGTAATAAAGAGGCATGTTGTTAAATGGATGTGGTGTACAATGAGTAAAAATAAAGGAGGACCTTAGATTACAGGGTATGTCACTTGCTACTAAATGGATCTTTAAGGCCTTACAGGAATTGGAACCTTGGAAGATCCTTGTAAGGCACAATATCTCTGACATGTACTTGTAACAATACTAAGAAAAGTGGAAATGTTAGGGTCAACCAAGTCCCCATACAGGACACTGCATCATTGGATAACGAAAGTGCAAATAGGAGAGTCATCAAATGCATGATCGAGCAATAAAATGGAGGCAGACTGTAGCATTCTCAAGAGACTTCTATCAGTATCAAGCCTGAGCACAATTCAATTGTACAAGGATAGGATAAGAAGAACACAGTTGCAAGCTTACAGATTTTTATATCTTGTCTTAGCAAAGCCACATGCAAAGATTCCTTTAATGAAGATCGTCTATAGGGGTGCTGGCACGACTTTGAGGCAGTAAATTCAACGTAAATGCATGAAATTACGTTGGATTAGAGAATCATGTATGCTTCTAGCATTGGTATTTTTCCTTCAGGATAGTTTAGTTTTACGAACTATTTGTAATCTCACTCTGAAATACTTTCAGGACGGATCAAGAAGCATAAGAGATTGCATTCAAGGGAGAAAGAA
Source organism: Thuja plicata (assembly GCA_018584345.1). NCBI lineage: Eukaryota > Viridiplantae > Streptophyta > Pinopsida > Cupressales > Cupressaceae > Thuja > Thuja plicata. The sequence goes on from MU226460.1 coordinate 1,051,402, forward strand.
CTTGATGCTTGCAATCATGGGACTGAGTTGATAGCTGAAGACGTTTCTTCGAAGGGAAGGAATTCACATTCAGAGGGAGTCTGACAAATCCTACAAAAGCAACCTTGGACGAGAAGGTTAGGTTGTTGATGTTAGTACTTGGAGCTTCAAAGGGAGCAACTAGAGGATCTGTTTTATTTGATTTCCAAGGATCTTGCTCATATTGATTCAGAGGGAGTAGACCATGTAGAGATGGTTTCTCTAGTATTCAGTCAAGGTACATTATTATTGAAGAACGGACAACCGATATTCTCACCTAGCCTCTTGCTAGAGAGAAGTTTGTGTACTTTCGATAAAAGCTTGGTACGTTGGAGAATGAAGCCTTAGCTGAAAAGGAGTTTCAGCATCAGTGATCTATTATTTTGTATCCTAATACATTCTTCTCTTTGAGAGAGAAGTTTGGGTGAAAGCCCTTGTTTCCACCCTTTGATGAGTCATGGTGGATCCACCCTCTGATATGGTTCATGGCGGATGTAATGTCTGTGACGCCATGACAACACCACGTGAGAGAGTCCATGGTGATTTCCTTGTACTTGTGATATGAATATCTTTGTGAGGTGACGATCTCACAATGATAAGACTCTGTAATCCTTATTGTGAGGTTACGATCTCACAATGAAGATTTATTGAAATCCATTATGTTAGATGTCTAATGTTCAATATCACATAAGGTGGTATCTGAAGAACATGACAAATGTTCAATATCACATGAGGTGGTATCCGAAGAACATGACATAAATGTTCAATATCACTTGAGCTGGTATCCGAGGAACATAACATAATGGTAGATATCTATTGTTCAATATCACTTGAGGTGGTATCTGAGGAACTTAACATAATGATAAATATCTATTGTTTAATATCACATAAGGTGATATCCAAAGAACATGCCATAATGATAGATATAAAATGTGATATCCGAGGAACATGCCATAATGATAAATATCTAATGTTCAATATCACTTAAGGTGATATTCGAGAACATAATGTTCAATATCACATGAGGTGATATCCGAAGAACATACCATAATGATAGATATCTAATGTTCAATATCACTTAAGGTGATATCCGAGAACATAAAATTCATTGTGATGTTTATGGTGAACCATAATGATGCAGTCATTATGACTCAACCTAATATGAATTCCTCCCTAGCTAAGAGGGAGTGTTGAAGGTAGCGTTGGGAGGAGGAACCTGGAGGTCTCTGATCATCTCAAGAGATTCATTGCATCACTTGAGACAATGGTCGATTATCTATTATCGAGAAGGATTCCTCCCTAGCTAAGAGGGAGTGTTGATTTTATTGTAGTTGTGGTCGGAATCCACAGGCCGACATAGATATCACAAAGGTTGTGATTATATTTATATTTATCATTATAATTATGAGATGATATAATTATATTATTATGTGATAATATAATTATATTGTATAATTATTATGTTGTATGATAATATAATAATTTTGATAACATTATTACATTGATAAATATAATTATTGATAATATATTGATATTATAATTATTTAATGTACAATTATATTAATATATAAGAGTGGTGTCCCTTGGTGAAAGGGCACCTCTTGCATATATATAATGAGATATGTGATCTCATTCGCATTGATATATAAGTGAATAATATTATGCAGATTAATATAGATCAAATGCTCAAGGGAGAATAGTTGTTCGTCTACAATTGGGAGGGCAATGTCATTGCCCAAGGTTAATCAAGCATTGTAAATTCAACATCATGAAGGCCCTTGAGAAAATGTATAGTCTAAAGTAAGCTTCAATGATCAAAGAAGAGTACTAAGCTTAATGGCTACAAGAGTTCAATAAGGGATTATAGCGGGGATAAGATTGATTCCACTTGACTTGTTTGAATCGACTCGATAGGCACAGCTTGGCACAAGAACCTCTAAGATAGTCGCAAACACCTGTCATTCACCTTTTCTCATAGTTTCTAGCTCACCTATTGCTAAGAGGAACTAATTCTTATATAGCTTTATCCACTATCTTTAGATGAATAGACCTGCCTCAACAAGGGTGAAAACCCTTGTTATTATACATAGTGCTTTGAGTTTCATCTATAGCATGACAATTGAGTATAGGCGGATCCCAGTCAAATGGTTGAACAAAGAGCCCAAGGAACTACAAGTTGATAAGGAGCAACATGTGCAGTCGTGATTGGTTGGGATCACATTGAAAGATGAGAATACAGTTTATGCCAACGGTTAAAGTGAGGATAAGCAGTTTCTCGAATATCTAATGGATGATGACTCTGATTTTTAAAATTTTTATTCAAACAAAAATCAGCTATGCACTCAATTTTTTTCATTTTGATGTTTGTCACTTGTCAACTGTAGTTGTAATTCTCAGCCCATTTGTACTTGAATTTTTCCAACTTTTAAACATCAACTTGCAGTCTTTTTCAATACAAATATGTTATATGATTGAAAATTCATATATCAATTATTTTTGCCATATTGGAGCTAATCTTTTCACTTATGTCGAACTCCTAATTTAAAATTTAAAAATAACTACTACTTTAATAATTTTATTAGCTATACTCCTATCATCTCCAAAAAATTTAAACCCCAAAACCTATCCACATATTCCCCATCCCAGAAACTTGGAGAAACACTGGAAAAATTCAAACAACTCCAACGAACAGAGTAAGGTTATGTTCTAATGATTATAGAGTACATTCATGGAGCAATAAACATGCAAATAACTCCACCATCCATACAGCGAGGTTGCGGTGTAATGATTACAGAGTACATTCTCAAGCAAATAGTGTTTACAAATGCAAATAAAAAGTAATCAAACGAGAGCATACCTGGAAAATTAGCTGCTCCAAAAGACGATCCACCTCTTTCTGCAAATCGGGATTATAAAAAACTCACGAAGAGCATTATCACTTCGAACAATTGCAATAACTTTAAAAAATAACAAAAATAAAAGTTCAAATCACCCTCAAAAAGCTCGAATTTTTGTCAGGTTGCGAGGAACGATTGTCTTGAAACCCTGATTGAGTAGAATTGTTGTTTTGAAACCCAACTTGTGCGGAAATTTTGTTTTGAAACCCTGGTTGGGCAGAACTACTTTGCTGAATCCCTAATCGATCAGTACAAGTTTTAATTTTACTGGAATCGGTGAAACCTCGAGGAGGTGAAAAGTTGTACAAGTATGAATCCAAGGCTGTTAATTGCACATCATTATAACAATCGTTACTGTTGTTTTTGTTGCGGTTTTCCTGATAAGTCACGGTAGAGTCTCCACCATGTGAACTGGGAATTGTGAGCAATGGTTGTGTAGATTTTTTTGCAGCAATGGCCTCCTCTTCTTTCCGAACAAGTTCTTGTAATAAATCCAGCTCCCATTCTTCGTCATCTTCAAAGCTATAATTTGAAGCCATAAATTTCTTTTGAACTGGAGACAACGAAGGCGAGACTTGCAAAAGTATATCGCCCAAGGAAAGTCAATCCATCCCCGGTTCGCAACATTCAAACCAAAATACCGAAGCGCGGGATGTTCCCGCCATAGCACAATCGCCGTTTCAATAAAACCTTTCGACGAATGGCTAAATCAATAGCAGGTATGCCGATATCGATTCGAGTAACTATACCCCACTACACTTGCAAGGTGGAGATGCTGTTAACTTCGCTCGATGTTTTCAAGAGTGCACACTCGTTTGACAGCCCTAAGGTTTAAGATTATGGTCCTACCTAGTAAAAAGAAAAAGAAAGAAAGAAAATAATTGTAATGTCTTCGAGGCTAAAGATAGCCTATGGGATAGACCGTCTCACACGCTGAGATTTTCATTTCCACCTTTTTTTTGTGAAGAGAGGAAAATATTATTTTGAAAGGAATATTTTAGAAAAGATGACTGACTATGAATGGAGTTGTTCATATTTTGTTTTAAATAGATCCATTAGCACTTTTTTCAAAATTGCTTTATTAAGATTTGAAGGTCTTTAGGGTTAGGTTGATACAAGACCTTTTGATCAATGGCAATCTGAGATCTTGGGAGCATATGAGAACTAAGTATGGTATACTCATGACACTTAAGAAAACATACTCAATGTTGAGCAATAGTTTGCAAGAGTGTTTCCCTGAAATTATAATAAAAGACAGATTTATTCAATGAGATCAAATGGAAAGATGGGTTTGATTTCTAGTGTATCTCTATCAATAAAGTTTATATGATGTTTATTGGCTCAAAAAAGGTTTATAATTGACTTACACTTCTTGGAACGTGTCTTGGTCAAACTCTAAGCAATCCAAAATATAGCTCCATATATGGCATAACTCAGTTGAACCAAAATAATCTTGCTTTTGTTGGCTACTCATACTCAAAAAACTTGTTGTTAGTCGTCCACTGAATAAATATGGCTTATCTACTAAATTTGTCACCTTTGTGATATGCCTAAAACTTTTCAATAATTATTTTACTACAAGTATACTCTTTTTGGTTGGTCTTTGTCCTTTGGTCATCATGTGAATCAGAATGATAATCTTGATTTTTCATGGCATGAGTGGTGTAGGAGCACTTAGGGGTTAGGATTGGGATAACCCTCAAGTTTTGTTGTGGGAGACCTTCTTATGGTCATGGTTATAAATAAGGTTGTGTTAGGTTAATTTTGTGTTGTTTTTTGCAGTTTTGGGTTTTTGTTGTGGTCAATTTGGTCCTAAAGGCCCTACGCATGTTTGGAAAGCCAAAATGTGGCAAAAGGTAGGAATGGCACCTATAGTGCTTCGAAGGACCTATTTGGAGTGTAATTGGGTCTAGGATGAGGTTAGAAACCTTGTGGAGCCCATTCATTAGGTCAGAGCAATGAAATGGAAAAAGATGTAAAAGTTGTAAAAAGTTGCTTGAGCGACTTTTACAACTTTCCAATGTTGCTTGACAACATTTGGACAAGAATTGTAAATGCCCTAATGGCAGTTATGGGTCTGCATAGTTAGTTGTTATGACACCAGGGGACATATGTAAGGGCTTCCAAGCATTGTACGGAAGTTGGAAAAACTTTTATTACATTTCCAAGAAGGATATAATTGGCAGTTTACTGTATTTTCACAGTTTTGCAAGTTTTAGTTTGAACTCACTGAACATAGATTGAATCAATTGATTTGATGTGCATAATAGTTTCATATAATTGTTTCCTTGTTCTGTAGATACTTCTTGTGAGATTTTGTATAGTTTTGAGTGTTTGAATTAAATCAAAACCTTCCTGGACTGTCCACTGCCAGTGTAAGGCTTTGTACATGTAAATATGGCTCTACGGTGAATTCCCTCCATAAGATCTTAATGGATCATGGAGGATGGAAATTAGAGCCTTTGTATATTCTTTTTTTTGTACAGTTGCTAGAATTTGTGTTTGTTGTTTTTAAAAGCTTGCTCTAGATGAGACAGTGTGTACTTGACTAGGAGCAAGTAGATGACAGTAAGAGTTTTAATGCGGGATTGGATTGAACCAGAGGATCTAATGATTGGAGAGTGGTGTTAGGGTGTTGAAGAAGCCATGGAACCAATGCCAAGATTTAATGAATCCATTTCATCAATAATTGCCTTAAGAGAATGCAACTAGCCCTATTTTTAAGGAGATTGACCTAGTTTGCAAAAAGGGTTGTACGAACACCTTGGTGACCCCGAACCCTAAAAATATTGAAGGTTTCCCAAAAGGGTGTCAGGACCAATGATTAGTTTGGGGGTTAATTTAGGATTTTTTGGATTTATAAGGTTTTTAGCACCAAATTAGGGCTAATAGGGATACTAGCCCTTAGAACCAGTGATTCTTGAACACGGTGAAAAGAGTGATTGAACCATGGCAAAAGAACTTCAAGATGGATTGAACTAGGATGAATTGTAGCCAATATAATCATGCAATATGGCTGACAAGTATTTAGTGTGGATTGGTGGGAACTTACCCTAGTAGGTTCAAGAAAGAGTTTGATTTACCTTTCGTAAAGAGGCCCTAGAGATTGGGAGAAGAAAACAAGGAGTGTTCTCCTAGGTTGGGGTTGAGAAGTAAACCCTTTAAGGTGTAGAAAGTGACCTAAGAAGAGTCAAGCTTTCTCTAGGATAGGAGCATCCCTATCATATTGGTATCAGAGCCTAAAATATTTAGGCTAAGCAAGTGTATGTCTGATCTTGAATCAGTAGTGAGTCGAGGATGGTAACCAACGCAGAGTTGGCAAAGAAGATTGATGACCAAGAGGAGCAGAATAGACTCCCAAGGGAAAGATTGGCAAAGATGGAGAGTAAGCTTGGTGCAGTGGAATCCAAGACAGAAGAAGTGAGTGAAAAGATCAAAGAAACAGAAGGTAAAGGGAAGTTAGTGGCAGTAGAAGATGAGGTACCAAAGCCTAATCCTATTTTGCAAGAAGAGCCATTCCTTAAAGCATTGAAAGCTATGGGTGGAAAATCCCTAGAGGGTGTACCTTTGTTTAGTGGTAAAATGGAGCCAGAGTTAGTGATGGAGTGGATAGAAGGATTGGAAAACCACTTTGAATGAAAGAATGTGACTGAAGCAAAAAAAAAGTGAAGGTGGTTAAGTCTAGATTGAGAGGAGCTGCCCTAACATGGTGGAAGTTTGTCCAAGAAGAGAGACAAAAAGAGGAAAAAAATCTGATTTATACTTGGAAGGGTATGGTTTCTAAGATTGGAGACACCTATATCCCTGATGACTATGAGACACAACTCCATAAGAAAAAGATAGAATCTAAGACAAAGGGAACTAGAGGTGAGTGCCTACACTAAGGAGTTCTACAAACTATGTTTGAGATCCAAGGTGATAGAGGATGAGAGTATTAAAGTTGCACACTATCTAAATGGGTTAAGGTGGAGTATACAAGAGGAGATTAGTTTGTTGACACCTTCCATAGTGCATAAATGTTATCAATTGGCTCTTAAGGTAGAAGAAAAGAGCAAAAAGAAGCATAAAGCCACTAGTAGAGGCAGATGAAGAGATAGAGACACAAGAGGCCACAGAGGAAACTATGGTGGTAAAGGTAATGAATCTAGACCAAAAGGGGAGACAACACTAACAAAGAAGAGAAGTGAATCAATGACAGAGGTAATTATGGAAGAGGAAGGGGTCCTAGCAGCAATGGTAGAGGAAGATTTGGAGATTCTAGCAGAGGTTCCTCTTTTGCAAATATGAAGTGCTACAACTGTCATCAATTTAGTCATCCTGCTTATAGGTGCCCTGACAAAGAAACTTCTTCTCAATCAAAGAGAAGAGTGAATTATGTACAAGAGGACACTAGCAGTGTCAAGTCTCCTAAGATCAATCTTGATTCAGAGAGTGGTGATAACCTAATGATAAGAGTGGTCCTAATCAAAGAACCAGTCAAAGAAGAGCCTAAGCAAAATAGGTCACTCTTCAAGGTGAAATTCAATATTATTGGTAAGGTGTGAAAGGTGATAATAGACTTAGGGTCAACTGACAACATCATCTCAGAGGAAGCAGTGAACAAGTTGGGATTGAATAGGATATCTCATTACCATCCCTATAGAGTGACATGGTTAAATAAGGGACAACATGTCCTAGTAAATGAACAAGCATGGGTTGATTTTTCCATTGGAGGTTAGGTTGATAGGAATCTCTGTGATGTATTGCCTATGGATGCCTGTCATCTATTTTTGGAAAGACCATGGCAATTTTATAGGAAATCCATGTACAATGGGGAGAAAAACTCCTATTTATTTTAGAAGGATGTAGTAACCTACAAGATCAAGTATTTGGTGGATGAAGAAGGGATGAAATGTAGTAGTCCAAATGTGTTGGTAGTTGGTGGGAAATAATTCTTAATTTGTCTCAAGGGGGAAGGTGGAGAGTGCTTAGTTGTTATGATGAAGCCTAAAGAAGAGAAGAAAGTTGAACAAGCACCTTTGCCCAAAGAAGTACAACAAATTTTGGAACAATTCAAAGACATTGTCAGTGATGGATCACTTGTGGTCCTACAACCACAGAGGATAATAATTCACCAAATTAACTTCAAACCAAGGTCATCGTTGCCAAATAAAGTTGTTTATAAAATGACTCTTGAATAGAATAAGGAAATAGCAAGAAAAATGCAAGAGTTACTTGATCAAGGTCTAGTGAAGAATAGCATAAGCCCTTGTGCAGTTCCAGTGGTATTAGCATCCAAAAAAGGAGGTAACTGGAGATTATGTACTAACTCTAGAGAAATCCATAGAATAACAATTACATATAGGTTTCCAATCCCTAGGACTAAGGACCTAATGGACTGTCTTGGAGGGGCTCAATATTTTACCAAGTTGGATCTCAAGAATGGTTACCACCAAATCTAGATTAAAGAGGGGGATGAGTGGAAGACAACCTTTAAAACCATAGAAGGAATATATGAATGGCTTGTCATTCCATTTGGGCTTAGTAATGCCCCTAGCACATTCATGAGGTTGATGAATGAAGTGCTAAAGGAATACACAGGAATGTTTGTGGTAGTCTGTCTTGATGATATACTCATATTGAGCAAGACCAAAGCAGAACACCTTGAGCACTTGGAGATTGTGTTGAGAAGATTGCATGAGCATAAGTTGGCTATCAACTTAGAGAAATGTGAATTCTCGAAGCAAGATTTGGTCTATCTTGGATTTGTGGTCTCACACGGAACTTTGAAGATGGATCCTAGCAAAGTGGAAGCTATACTCAACTAGCCTACTCCTACTTCTGGTACAGAGGTAAGAAGTTTTAATGGGCTTTCCCAATTCTATAGGAAATTCATTAGGGGTTTTAGTGTCATTTGTGCCCCAGTACTAGATACCATTCTTAATGGGGTGAAGGACAAAGAGCATGTAATAGACTTCCTCTAGTAGTCCTCATGGATTGCGCAAAACCTCCCCGGTGTTGGTGGGAAGCTCTCGAAAGAGAGGTAAAAGCAAGTTCTTTGAACACAATCCTTACTAGAACCCGATTAAGTAGTAAGCCACCTTATTAGACATGTTGAAACAAACCGACCTTAGGTATATTTTATGGAATCTCTTTCTATGAAAGACTTTTGAAAATAATCTGGAACATGTACTCGGTGTTCAACTCTCAGGACTATTTATTTGAGTGAGTGTTGTGCTTGTTTATGTTGTTTATTGCATTCAACTTTCATGTTACAAGTATCATCAAAACAACCTTAAGATCAAGATTTCAAAGTTTGCCATCAAGGATCTCAGGGCCTTAGAACCAAAAGATCACAATCAAACATCGGCAAGTCTTAACTACAGAGACAAGCCTTTCTCTATTAGACTTCAATTCAATGACACACTTTAATATTGGAATCACTGTAACGACATTTTGAATCACACTCTAAACACTTCAAATCAATCGCAAAATGTCTCTTCGATACCCTTTTGGTTGGAGACACGTAACCAGATCTTAGACAAGGAATAACTCAGATTACATGAACTTCAATCCATTTCCCCCATACAAAGAAGAACAAGAACCCAACTACTATGATGACAGAGACCCTTTTGTGTATTTATAAAGTTTCCCCGAGTTGGCACACGAACAATGAAAAATTGATATCCTCGTGCAACAAATGCAAGACCTGCAAACTCAACTAAACAATTTTCAAAATCAATATCAACCAAAGTCTTACACCATATAGAACTTATATCCCTACCCTATTGGTTATATGCCTTTGATCACATCACATATCAATGAACTGTTGGAATAGTCCCAAGGGATAACTGAGAGGGGGGTGAATCAGTTATCAGCTAGGTTAATTCTTTTCTCCAATTAATTATAGAATAACAATAAGCATTAACACATTCATATAACACAAGATAGACCACAACAATTTTGGTTACGGGGAAACCAATAGGTAAAAACCCCGGTGGGAATTAATACCCATAAAGAACTGTACTTGAGTATAATAATCCCTATTAGAAGATCTTACAACACTGTTAGGAGTTGATCTTTACAATGCAATAAGTACAGAGACCTGGTCAAAGGTCAGACCCTGTTAGGAGTCTTTTACAAATAACCCTGTTAGGGGTGAGGACACACTGTCCAAGAGCTCACTGCTCAAATGGTGAAGGCTGCAACCTTCTGAAAGGCAAATATACACTATATCTGAAAATGAACTGTTTGTGTAGACCTGTTGTCTTGATCAGTTCTAGTGAATTGTAATATTCTTCTAATTCTTCACATAGATCTTCAATTGATGAATGATGTAGACTTACTGTCTAACTTTCTGCTATGCTCTGTCTTATTCCTATTTGCTTCATTTTCTCACTTAACGATCATATTTGAACTTCTATATGTATCTTCTCCAAAGATAAGGTCACGACAGATGTAGGAAACAATTCAACAACTTCCTTCTCAGCTTAACTAAGCACGCAATCAAAGTTAGAACCGTACAAATCAAAATGAATAGACGCGTCGCTTCACATAGTCAGCTCTACCAAATTAACTCAATCATCATGCTTCTGTTAGAACACATTTAGCGTCGTTGGATAATCATCATTAACTCATAACTAAACATGAATACAAACACGCATATCCCAAAGATAGGCACAACTCAAGAAACAATGTAAATACGTCGGCTCTTTAACAGATAATCTCATAAACTGTAACTGTCAAAATAGATTAACATAACTCTACTGAAACTGCATATCTGAATCTTTGTGCATGAACATTACATCCTAAACATTTCTACCACATAGATGTAAATGCACAAGGCTATAGAATATATGTACTGATAGTTGCATATAGGACACTATTGTATATTAAATGTTGTCATCAATGACAAACATACAATCAATTATTTGCACAGAAGCAAATCTCCAACAATCTCCCCCTTTGACATTGATGACAACATATGATATGAAAACACCATCAACCCAATGTATCCTCCTCCTTTTTTACAATCTTCTCAATATCCTCATCAAAAGCTCCTCTTAATTGCTGCAATTCTTTTTACTGTATTTTTCATTACTGTATACTCCCCCAGAGTATATGCTCCCCCTACCTATATACTCCCCCTTTGACATCAATGGCAAAGGGTGCCAAAAATAATTAAGCACAGGTACTACTCTAGAAGTAGAGTAGTCAACCACTCATCAGTCATTAAGGACTGATGCTCTTGCTGCAAGTTCTAATTAGACTTAGGAAAGGGAATTACTCCCAGCTTCTCCCTGCGATACTCAAAAGTATCTTTAGATAAAGGCTTTGTAAAAATGTCTGCTAACTGTTCTTTAGTGCTCACATAATCCAACTTTACTTCTTTGTCTGCAACTTTTTATCTTAGAAAATGATATTTGATCTCAATGTGTTTTGTCTTTGCGTGCATCACAGGGTTCTTTGACATATTGATAGTGCTAGTGTTATCACATTGAATAACAATAGGATAATCAATCTGAATACCAAAGTCTTTAATCATCTATTTGATCCAAACCATTGTTGAACAATTCAATGCTACTGCAACATACTCAGCTTCTACTGTTGATTGAGAGATACAATTCGGCTTCTTGCTTATCCAACTAACCAACCTGTCTCCAAGAAATATTTCTCCTCCTGAGGTACTCTTCCTGTCATCAATACAACCTGCCCAATCCGCATCTGTATACACACAAAGTTGTATATTCTCTGAGTTAGGATACCATAAACCATAGTCTATAGTTCCCTTTAAGTATCTAAATATCCTTTTTATTTTCATTAGGTGATTTTGTTTAGGTTTAGCTGTAAATCTTCCAACAATGCCAACTACATTAGAAATATATGGTCGATTGAGTAAGATATATGAGTTTTCTAATCATAGTCTTGTATAGTGTCTTGTCAACTATTGTGGAATCATCATCCTTAGAAAAATTGCATTCTGTTATCATGGGGGTGCTTACTGGTTTGCAATCTTCCATTTTGAAAGTCTTCAATATCTCCTTCACATACTTAGACTGATTTATGAATATACCTTTGTCTGTTTGTTTTACATTCAATCCAAAAAAACATTTGATGGGTCCAATCATGCTCATTTCAAACTCACTTTGCATCTCTTTGGCGAATTTTGCACTAAGTTTGTCATTACCTCCAAAGATAATGTCATCAACAAAGATAGCAACAAGTAGTAGTCCATCAGGTGTCTCTCTCGTGAATAAGTTGTAATTTGCTGCTCCCTTTCTGAATGCAATCTTAGTTAAGTAACCATCAAGTCTCTCATACCAAGCTCTTGGGGCCTGTTTAAGTCCATAGAGGGCTTTCTTTAATCCGCATACCATGTTTGGTTTGTCTGAAAGTTTGAATCCTTTAGGCTTCTCTATGTAGACTTCTTCTTTTAAGTCACAGTTCAGAAAAGTTGACTTGACATCCATTTGATATACCTTGAAGCTCTTGAATGTTGCATAGGCTAAAAATAACTTTATAGCTTCCAGTCTGCTCACAGGGGAAAATGTATCAACGTAGTCTATTCCTTCTCTCTACACATATCCTTTACAAACAAGTATTTCTTTGTTTCTTACCACTATACCTTCTTCATTCATCTTATTCCTGAATATCCATTTTGTTCCAATCACATTTTTGTCACAAGGTCTAGGGACCAGTTTCCTATGTATCATTCTTGATTATCTGATCTAATTCTTCTTGCATAGCTTTCTGTCAATCTGAATCATTGGATGCATCTTCAACACTTAAAGGTTCAATTTGTGAAAGTAAACATACGTCTTCATCAACTGTTAAAACTTTGGCTTTAGATCTTGTCAAAACTCTACTTCGCTGATCTCTAATGATATCTTCCTTTGAATGGTATCTAGTTGTGAATTTTGTAAATTTAGGTGTGACATCTTCATCTGTAATCTATGATTCATCTTTGCTTGTTTCAGTGTCATTGCATGATACATCAATACAATCAAACATTTCTTCAATAATTGTTTCTTTACTGTTAGGCCTAGGTTCATCTTCAATCATAGGTGCACAATCATAGTATATTTTCTTGAATCATGAACTTCTCATCAATCTTCACATGTGTAATTTCAATTATCTTCTTCAATCTCAAGTTAAAACATCTATATGCTTTGCTTTTATTAGAGTAACCAAGGAAAATACCTTCATCACTTATGGCATCAAACTTACCAACACCATCATCTCTCTTGATGTAGCACTTGCTTCCAAAGCATCTGAAGTATTTTACTATAGGTACATTACCAAACCAAAGTTCACAAGGTGTCTTATCTGCGCCTGGCCTTAGTTGTATTATGTTGATAGTATAGACTGTTGTATTGACTGCATCTCTCCAATAGGTGTGTGCAATTTTTCCTTCTATCGTGATAGTGCGCGCTGTGTCAAGTATGATCCTATTTCTTCTTTCTGCAATCACATTCTATTGAGGGGTTCTAGGAGCACTCAACTATCTTTTGATTCCATGTTCTTCACAATACTCATAAAACTGGTCAGAGGTGAATTATCCTCCTCTATCTAATCTCATACACTTTAGTTTTAATCCAGACTCATTTTCAACTTTAGCTTTGAATATTTTGAACTTCTCAAAAGCTTCTGACTTATCTTTTAAGAACGCGACCCACATCATCCTTGAAAAATCATCAACAAACAAAATAAAATACCTTTCTCCGTAGTATGATCTTGTTTGAGTAGGGCCACATAGGTTTGTATGCACTAGATCCAATTTGTTTTCTGCTTAGTTCTGCTTGCTTTTGAATGAGCTCCTTACATGCTTTCCTATCACACATTCTCTGCACATAGTATCAACTGGTCTTGCAATAATAGGAAGATCTCTTACTGCCTTTACATTTCTTATCTTTACCATGTTGTCAAAATTGACATGACAAAGTCTTTTGTGCCATAGCCAACTGTCATCTACTTTTGCAACAAAACAACTTACTTATGAATTGAGTTGAAAGACATTACCTTTAGTCTTAGAGCCTGATGTAATCATATCTCCTTGTTTGTTATTAATTATGCACTTGTTGTCTTTGAATTCCAACTAATATCCTTTGTCAAGCAATTGTCCAACACTTAGTAGGTTATGATGTAAACCATCAACATAAAGAACATCATTTGTCTTGGTCTTTCCATCCAAGGCAATAGAACCTCTGTCTATGATAGGTTTGGGAGTGTTATCTCCAAATCTAACCATACCACCCTTGTACTTGTCTAGTTGTACAAATCTGTCTTTGTTTCCTGTCATGTGATGTGAGCATCCGATGTCAATGATCCAATCAGTTCTGATGTCTGCTTTGGAAACTAATGCTAACTCTTGTGCTTTATTTTCATCTTCAATGTCCATTTCTTCAAGCATTTTCTCAATGTCTTTAATGACAACGAATCCAATTTCATCTTCTCCCGAGTCATCATCAGTTACACCATCTTCAACATGATAGCATTCCTTAGTATATTTGGGCTTGTAATCTAATTTGAACTTCTTGACTCTTGTACGACACTTGGATGCAAAATGGCCAACTTTATTGCATGAAAAACATTTGAATGGTAGTTGTCCTTCATATTTTCCTTTACCTTTACTTTCTTTCTTGGAAATCATAGCAATGATTTCTTCTAGTTCTGTATCCACTTCTTCTTTCTCATTATTACTAGAGTTGCTCAAGAATTTCTTACCATGGACTAAGGCTTTGAAAGTTGTTTCACTTTTAGGTTCTGTCTTCAATCTCGATATCTCAAATGCAGAGATTTTGCTGATCAAAGTCTCTCTCTTGAAGTCTTTTGAAAATTTCATAGTCTCATCTAGATATTGATCTTGCTCTCATAGTCTGTTGTCAATGTAGTCGTCAGTTTGTCCATCATGTCTTCCTCTGAAATTTCTCCACCATTGTTTATGATTCCTAAAACTGTTTCATCAATCCTCTGATTGTAATCTCTAATGTTCTCTTCAAGTAGCATCTCTAAGTTGTTATACCTCTTTTTCCATGTCTTTCTCCGCACATTCTTTGCTTGAATATCTCCTTCAAACATATCCTCTAAATACTTCCATATGGTGTAGGCTTTGTCTACTTTCTTGATCTTAGAGAATTCACTGTCAGATAATGCACTTATAAGGGCTTCCTTGGCAATTGCATTGGCAATGAATACCTCCTTTTGTTTACTGGTAGCATCATCTTTTGCAAGGTCTCTCAGAGAGGGAACAATAACTTCTTGTGTGGCTATTTCAAAAATATCAATTTCAACACTTAAAGGTTCAATTTGTGAAAGTAAACATACCTCTTCATCAACTATTAAAACTTTGGCTTTAGATCTTGTCAAAACTATACTACTCTGATCTCCAATGATATCTTCCTTTGAATGGTATCTAGTTGTGAATTTTGGAACTTTAGGTGTGACGTCTTCATTTGTAATCTATGATTCATCTTTGCTATTTTCAGGGTCATTGCATGATACATCAATACAATCAAACATTTCTTCAATAATTGTTTCTTTACTGCTAGGCCTGGGTTCATCTTCAATCATAGTATCTTTCTTGAATCATGAACTTCTCATCAATATTCACATGTGTAATTTCAATTATCTTCTTCAATCTTTAAGTTAAAACATCTATATGCTTTGCTTTTAGTAGAGTAACCAAGGAAAATACCTTCATCGCTTCTGGCATCAAACTTACCAACACCATCAGCTCTCTTGATGTGGCACTTGCTTCCAAAGGTTCTGAAGTATTTTACTGTAGGTACATTACCAAACCAAAGTTCATAAGGTGTCTTATCTGCGCCTGGCCTTAGTTGTATTATGTTGGTAGTATAGAATGTTGTATTGACTGCATCTCTCCAATAAGTATGTGCAACTTTTCCTTCTATCATGATAGTGCATGCTGTGTCAAGTATGATCCTATTTCTTCTTTCTGAAATCTCATTCTATTGAGAGGTTCTAGGAGCACTCAACTGTCTTTTGATTCCATGTTCTTTGCAATACTCATAAAACTGGTTAGAGGTGAATTCTCCTCTATCTAATCTCATACACTTTAGTTTTAATCCAGACTCATTTTCAACTTTAGCTTTGAATATTTTGAACTTCTCAAAAGATTCTAACTTATCTTTTAAGAACGCAACCCACATCATCCTCGAAAAATCATCAACAAACAAAATAAAATACCTTTCTCCATAGTATGATCTTGTTTGAGTAGGGCCACATAGGTCTGTATGCACTAGATCCAATTTGTTTTCTGCTGAGTTTTGCTTGCTTCTGAATGAGCTCCTTACATGCTTTCCCATCACACATTCTTTGCACATAGTATCAATTGGTCTTGCAATACTAAAAAGATCTCTTACTGCCTTTACATTGCTTATCTTTACTATGTTGTCAAAATTGACGTGACAAAGTCTTTTGTGCCATAGCCAACTGTCATCTACTTTTGCAACAAAACAACTTACTTATGAATTGAGCTGAAAGACATTACCTTTAGTCTTAGAGCCTGATGCAATCATATCTCCTTATTTGTTATTAATTATGCACTTGTTGTCTTTGAATTCCAACTGATATCCTTTGTCAAGCAATTGTCCAACACTTAGTAGGTTATGATGTAAACCATCAACATAAAGAACATCATCTGTCTTGTTCTTTCCATCCAAGGTAATAGAACCTTTGTCTATGATAGGTTTGGGAGTGTTATCTATAAATATAACCATACCACCCTTGTACTTGTCCAGTTGTACAAATCTGTCTTTGTCTCCTGTCATGTGATGTGAGCATCCACTGTCAATGATCCAGTCAGTTCTGATGTCTGCTTTGGAAACTAATGCTAACTCTTGTGCTTTATTTTCATCTTCAATGTCCATTTCTTCAAGCATTTTCTCAATGTCTTTAATGGTAATGAATCCAATTTCATCTTCTCCCAAGTCATCATCAGTTACACCATCTTCAACATGATAGCATTCCTTAGTATATTTGGGCTTGTAATCTAATTTGAACTTCTTGACTCTTGTACGACACTTGGATGCAAAATGACCAACTTTATTGCATGAAAAACATTTGAATGGTAGTTGTCCTTCATATTTTCCTTTACCTTTACTTTCTTTCTTGGCAATCATAGCAATGATTTCTTCTAGTTCTGTATCCACTTCTTCTTTCTCATTATCACTAGAGTTTCTCAAGAATTTCTTGCCATGGACTGAGGCTTTGAAAGCTATTTCACTTTTAGGTTCTGTCTTCAATCTCGATATCTCAAATGCAGAGATTTTGATGATCAAAGTCTCTCTCTTGAAGTCTTTTGAAAATTGCAAAGTCTCATCTAGATATTGATCTTGCTCTCATAGTCTGATGTCAATGTAGTCATCAGTTTGTCCATTATGTCTTCCTCTGAAATTTCTCCACCATTGTTTCTGATTCATGAAACTACTTCATTAATCCTCTAATTGTAATCTCTAATTTTCTCTTCAGGTAGCATCTCTAAGTTGTTATACCTCTTTTTTCATTTCTCTCTCCGCGCATTCTTTGCTTGAATATCTCCTTCAAACATATCCTCTAAATACTTCCATATGGTGTAGGCTCTGTCTACTTTCTTGATCTTAGAGAATTCACTGTCAGATAATGCACTTATAAGGGCTTCCTTGGCAATTGCATTGGTAGTGAATACCTCCTTTTGTTTACTGGTAGCATCATCTTTTGCAAGGTCTCTCAAAGAGGGAACAATAATTTCTTGTGTGGCTATTTCAAAAATGTCAAAACCAACACATTGTAGATGTGTTATCATTTTGTTCTTCCAATCATGATAGTTCTCTCCATGAAACTTAGGACTCTCTTTTCTGAAGTATGCCATCTGATCTACCTTAAGCTGTTAGGATTTCTCTCCAAGGCACTTGGCTCTGATACCAATTGTTGGAATAGTTCCAAGGGATAACTAAGAGGGGGGGGGGGGGGAATCAATNTTGGAATAGTTCCAAGGGATAACTAAGAGGGGGGGGGGGGTGAATCAATTATCAACTAGTTTAATTCTTTTCTCCAATTAATTATATAATAACATTAAGCATTAACACATTCATATAACATAAGATTGAACACAACAATTTTGGTTACAGGGAAACCAAATAGGTAAAAACCCTGGTGGGAATTAACACCTGCAAAGAACTATACTTGAGTATAATAATCCCTCTTAGAAGATCTTACAACCCTATTAGGAGTTTATCTTTATAATGCAATAAGTATAGAGACCTAGTCAAAGGTCAGACCCTGTTAGGAGTCTTTTACAAATAACCCTGTTAGGGGCAAGGACACGCTTTTCAAGAGCTCACTGCTCAAATGGTGAGGGTTGCAACCTTCTGAAAGGTAGATATACACTATATCTAAAAATGAACTATTTGTGTAGAGCTGTTGTCTTGATCAGTTCCAGTGAATTGTAATCTTCTTCTGAATCTTCACATAGATCTTCAATTGATGAATGATGTAGACTTACTGTCTTACTTTCTTGTCTTATTCCTATTCACTTCATTTTCTCACTTAACGATCATATTTTAACTGCTATATGTATCTTCTCCAAAGATAAGGTCACGATGGATGTAGGAAACACTTCAACAACTTCCTTGTCAGCTTAACTAAGCACACAATCAAAGTTAGGACCGCGCAACTCAAAATGAATAGACAGGTCGCTTCATATAGTCGGCTCTACCAAATTAACTCAATCATCATGCTTATGTTAGAACATGTTTAGCACCTTTGGATAATCATCATTAACTCATAACTAAACATGAATACAAACACGCATATCCCGTAGATAGGTGCAACTCAAGAAACAATGTAAATACGTCGCCTCTTTAACAGATAATCTCAGAAACTGTAACTGTCAAAATAGATTAACATAACTCAACTAAAACTGCATATCTGAATCTACGTGTGTGAACATTACATCCTGAACATTTCTACCACATAGATGTAAACGCGCAAGGCTCCAGAATATATGTACTGATAGTTGCATACAGGACACTGTTGTATATTATATGTTGTCATCAATGACAAACATACAATCAATTATTTGCACATAAGCAAATCTCCATCATGAACATCCTCTGATTACCTCAAATAAACCACCAAGGATTTCCCAATCAAACACAATTGCAAACATGTCATCCTTTGGACATCAATCAAACATAATCAGTAAAAAAATAAGTGTACCACATGTTCAATCAATAGATTACTCACAACATGAAAATTTCAACGTGGTATCACCGAAAAAATTAACCAAGGAGAAAAATTCCAATCTAGCCCTTTCTATCATTTGCGTCAAAAATTGGTTGATAAACATCATCTTATTATTCAATAGAATCAAAATCATCTACCCATGTCTAGCAATGGCACATTCCAAAACAATCACACCAATGACACATCTGCCTCCCACAAAGAATTTGTCCCTCAAGAAGCCTCCATATTTCCCACCAGTTCTTCATATCCTAAAGTGTTACAAGAGCAATATTTTTCATTTCCATTAAATGATATATCTAGTGATGAGACCTCTCAAGGGATATACATAGTGGATTTATAAGCTAATCCCTTTCCTAGTGCAATTCCCTTCTACAATTCAGCAGTCCTAGATCCAATGCCACCATATGTTCCATTCCAAGAAAAACCTACTCTAGAGAGTCCCATTCAAAGTCCTTCTCCCTCTTGTCAAAATATTGAACCCTTCCAAGAATCCATCATATATATCCAAACTCACACCCCATGTCATGAGGGTAATGCAAAACATGAAGAAACAAGTCCTGAAGAAAATCATGATCAAGATCCCAACAATGACCAAACCGGTCCAATTTTTTACCAAGAACCCATCTTTCTAGAGTCTCATGAAGATTTTATTATCCTTTTCCATCCTAAAAAAATATGATCCTATTCCATCTGAAGTGATAAATGTCCTTCCAAGTCTTATTGACCTTCCACTTCCTATTCCTAAGCAAGATCATGACATCCTGCCCATTCTTCCAAATGATTACATTCATATTTGTGAGAAAACCACCCTAAAATGGAGTCTAATGGTCATCTTCCAAGTCAAGATAAAAGTATCCCTTCACCTTCATTTCCACCACAAGATCCCATCATCCATCCATGTCCTCCTCGTGAGCCTACCATTCCTTCATTTCCATGTCCTAATCCTCCATGTTCTCCACAAGATCTTATCCTACCAAATGATCATGTCACTACTCCTATTCCATCGTAGGGTCCTATTTTTCCTCCTTATCACCCTCATTATCCCATCACATTTATTCAAGTTGTTCATGAACCCCATGCATTTAAAATGGATTCCTCTACTTCCATTCGGTCTGGTCCACTTCATGATCCTATATAATCTTCTATATCATATCCACCTCAAAATGGACTCGCGTCTTGTAGCAAGTATTCCACTGGTCAAAGAAAGAATTATCAAGTCAAAGGGTTAAACCTCCATGAACAAAGTACATTAAAACCATTTCATATCAAAGAAAATTCAGATGGTTATGACCTAAGTAACAAAGTTCAATCTAAAGATGTTGGCACCCCTTCCAAATCCAAATCCAAACGCATACCTTCCCCTTCACCCCTTCCATCCATCTTAGGTCCATATATTCCTCCATCTACTAGCTCACAATTCACTTCTCCTTTCCTAAATCAAGGTCAGCAAAGGTACACATCTTGGAGAACCTTCCACAAATCCAAAAGGCCTCCATACAATTCGTATCCATCCATGGATCACATTCCCCTTTCAAGCAATTTGGATGCCAAGCATAAATTCTATAAGTCAAGCAATCCACATGCAGTTAAGGATCAACGTGTCCAGTATAATCGACATGTAAAAACAAATAAAAATATGATCCAAAAGGAAAAATAAATGCCCCAAAGGCCAAAAAGGCCTCTTGAGCAAAAAATTAAGTCAAAAAAAATATGGGTTCCTAAATCTCTTGTAGAAATAATGTGTTCTAAGGACCCACAAAAGAATAAAAAATCAAAATCCATGTGGATTCCTAAGCGGCTTCTTGAAGCATAATATCCCAAAGAAAAATCCAAGTTGGCATCCAAAATTTCTATCCCTCCATATAAATCTTGCCAACCTTCCAAATCCATTTTGGGTCCTTATGTCCCAAAATTCACAACCATTCCTCCATCAAATCCAAAATATGCTTTTCTTCCATCAAATCCAAAATCTTCTTTTCTTCCATCAACTCCAAAATCTCCTTTTCCTCCATCACTTAATCACCCGTCAAGGTGTGTGCCAATGTTGATCTTTCCCACATTTCCATCCACTCAAAAGCAAGTCTTCTCACGATCCCTCCATTATCGAACACATAATTTCCAACCTTTCATCCATTCTATCCAATCCTTCACATTAACCCTTGTCCCATTTCATCCAATCATCCCTTTCAAATCCCTTTGACATTACCCTACCAACGTCTTTGAGCATACCACCAAAAGCTATGATCCATTATTACATGTCCTACAAAAGCACCATCCAAAGAACAAGATGCTTGAGTCCTTCCTCTATGACCTATCACGAGTTCATTCTCTTCCAAAAAGTCAAAAAAATGTTTCCTTGATGAAAACATGACAAACATGCATCTAGGTAACACACAAAAAAAAAAAAAGAGAAATAATTTTGTCTAATAGTGAAAACCTGGAAAATAGGCGCTTTGGGCAAGTACCGTGATGAAAACCTAACAAACATACATCATGTGTAATCCATGAACTTCTTGAATTTCATACTTGGGGGTAGGTTTCATCCATATTTTCCTATCCTATCATATCCCTTTCATTTCCTCCATTACCCTATGTTCCTCATATCCATTATATTATCAGCATCCACATTTACCTTTTCCCATTTTGATCTTGATAAGGTTAGGCAGATCTCTAAAAGCATCACGTGTCTCATTTGCTTCATGTTGTCCACATCCCTTTAATCCATATCCCTTATCCTATTCACATCCCTTTGGTCCATACCCCTTATCTTGTTCATATCTCTTTGGTCCATACCCCTTATCCTATCCACATCCCTTTGGTCCATATCCCTTATCCTATCCATGTTCCTTTAGTCCATACCCATTATCTCGTCCACATACCTTATCATGTCCATGTAATCTTCAATCAATTTCCCTTCCCCTTGTCCATTCTTGATCTTGATTTCCCTATTCATGTCCTATCATTATCCTATCCAAATCCCTCTCTTAGTCTTGATAGAAAATAAGAAAAAAAATGCCATATATGTTTTCAACACCCTCCTGACATGTCCACTCCTGTAAACCACATTCCAATCAATGCATTGTTTCATTATCCAATCTTGTCATATCCAATCCCTAATCTTGGAAAAAACATGTTATCTAATCCCTTGTAGTCCTTGGCACCCAAATGGCTCCATTTCCATAATAAGAAACCTTTGGCATTCATCCATCTACCAGTCCATCCATCAATCCACAATTCCCTTACCTTGCTAAACACTGGGGGCAATCTTAAAGTCCTGCATTTTTTTGAAAACATTCAAATAAAGTCTGGAAAAAATATTAAAAAATAAAATCATAAAAAGAGCATAAAGTCCTGAAAATAATAAAAAACATTAGAAAACATCCTGAAGAAACCAACCAACCAAAAAAATTAAAACACATCAAAAATCCTGCAATAAAATCATCTATGTTACGACAAGCAGAAAGTGACGATCAAGCATCAATCCAAATCAAAGCAATGAGTTTCATAAAAAAAAAATGGACTCATACGACCTATCTTTATCAACAATTTGATCTATTTTTAAAAAAACAATCAAATCAATCAATCAATTGTCTTATATACTGATGGATACACTCGAAACTAGACAAATCAGTATTATACGGGTAGTCCATTCCTAAAACCAGACACATCCACAATCAAACATAAAAAACAAGCCAATCAATGATCAGTAAGGTTGTTGACTAGGTCAGTCATGTCAGTCTGTTGTCAATTTATCTTTCGTGATTGTGTTCTTATGCTCTTCAAGGATACCACTAAGTGGGGAGAGTGGCTATGATGGATCATAATCTTGTTTTCTTTGTTTATTATTTGTGGAATGTTTCAATTCAATTTTGGGGCAAGGATGATTTGGGATAAATGTGATAGGATCTATCACACATCTGATAGCCACATAGTTCCATGATCTAAGCTAAACCCTAGAAAAGAATTGAACAATCCTTATCTTTTATCTGCTTGTTATCAAAGATAGTAGCGGTATCCAAATGTTCAATATATGGATGCAATGTATCTCCTTCTTTTCAAATAAGGTGCAGTGATGAATAAATGTTGAAACAAAAATCTGACAAAGACTTGGTTACATCAATCATGTTGATTGCAATGACCTGTTCTTTCTTATTAATTTATTTTTCTCACTAACATTTCTTCTATTATCCAATTGGTCAAATCATCCAATCAGACAATCAATGATCACATGTCTTATACAGGATATGTCTTCCCTTAAACCAGACGTTGTTGCTAGTCTTATACATGACGTGTCCTTCTTGAAACTAGACATGATTATCTCTCAACAATTTCTATATCTGGACATCATGGGTCATTCTAATAATCATCATCTACTAATATTCTTCACTTCTTACTAACAATTCTTCTTTGTCATCATGTTTCATCCAGTTATCTAACATTTTTCATCTTTTGTCGAGAGATCATTCATGCCTTTCTTCCCCAAATAATCTCTCGAGGGGGCATAAAATCCACAAGTTATTGATGGGGCACGCTGGGGCAGGATCAAAATCTGAAAATTCTCTAACACAACGCTCAAAATCACATTGTATCAAAGAGGAGCAAATGTAGACACCTAAAATTGTCCAATGTCTACAAGCAACAAAATCTCTTCTAAATTGATTAAATAATCCTTATTATTTAATTAATTAGTGTCATTCTTCTAATTCAAATTCAAAAATTAACATTTCCTTCCCTTCTCATATTTAAATAATTTTTAATCATTTAATTATCTAATTTTCTTCTAATATTAATTAAATAATATTTATTATTTAATTAAATACTTTCTTCCATTTTCTCTTATAATTAAATAATTAAAATAATTATTTAATTAATTAACTAAATCTTCTATAATTAAATGAATTCTTTAATTTTTTTTAATTATTTTTTTTTCAAACAAAACAATTCTCTCCTAAAAATAAATAAGATCTTTATTTTATTTATTTCTCTAAAATCTTCTCCAATTAAATAAGTTTTTTTAATTTTTTTAATTCATTTTTTGAAGAAAACTTCCTCTAAAATAAATAAAATCTTTATTTTATTTATTATCTTCTCTCTTGCACATAATTAAATATTTTTTTAATTATTTAATGCTAATTAAGCCTTCAATTTCAACCACTTCTCAAATAAAGCAATATATGTTTTATCTAGTTTTAAAGTAGCTTTATTGAATCTTGTCCATCCAAAATAAATCTCTATCTTTGATCTCAACCGTTCGTTCAATTCTGAAATCTATAAAAACCCACCTTCATTCTCATTTGAGGGATCATGTTTTCTTAATACAAATTATCTTATGCAGGTTCAATTCAAGCAATCAAGTAATCCATCAATCATTTTATCATAATTTCTTGAATCTTCTAAGTCAAAGCATTGTCAGTATCAAATATGAGCACCATTCAAAGCAACGTTTCAAGAGAAGAAGAGAAAATAAATAGAAGCTTCAGATATTGAGTTTGCATTTATTTGTTATTCTCTTTTGGATTCTGTCATTTTATTGTTAATAGGATCATTCTTAGTAGTTGTTTAATTTATTATATATTAATCGATACTACTAACCCCCTTGTTTGGAGTGTGTAGAATTAGGTCTATACACTTTGACTTTCAAGTTGTGCATCGAGCTTTGTTGAACTAGATTTTAACTTTTTCTTTGAATTAGATGCCACAATTTCACTCCTAATAACTCCATTTACTCTTTCTAGCTCTTTCTCATTGTGTCTAGAATCCTCAAGATTAATCTACAACTGTCCAACTTCACCATTTAGTCAGTAACATTCTTCTGTCTTTTCCTTCAAGGTTTGTTCAAGATTTTTCTTAGCTTCAATCTCCTTAGTCATCTTAATTACCACAACTTCCAATTCATGTTTTAGATTATCTATATCTTTTGTGATCTGTTCACATTCATTTTATTTGTCTTTCAAGGCTTTTGAATCATCCTTATACTGTTGGATATTGTTGAGATGTTGTTCACATCATGCATATATGCTAGCATTAATGTTTTTCCATTGATGTCAACATACATCTATTGTTGAAGACAGTGTACCTGATATGTTCAGTGAGGTTGAATTGCTTGGTACAGATACTAAAGAGAAGATCTACAATTGTGAATATACAGTTGTGTTCAGAGGTGTCTATAGCTGATGAATATCAGTTTGTACAAATTAGAATGATGATTTGAGAGAGTTATGACTGGTTTATCAGAGACTGGTATTTTGGTTGTTCAGGAAGAGACAAAGTTTTAGTTTTGGATCAGTATGGATCGGTGTTGAAGATTTCGTTGTTGCTAACAAGGTAGTGAGTTTGGGATGTGCATATGTGTCCTCAACTCGAGTGGTTCATGACTTGGTTATTGGCGAGCTATATTTCTTGAGTAACATAGGTTGCACATATTGTTGTTGATGAACAATACATAGATGGATTTGGATCCTGATTTCATGGTGATGTTAAGGTTGTTGAGGTACTTAACATTGCTTGTTAATTTTTATTGATCGTGTTCTAATTATGTTGTTGGCTCACATTGATTGAAGTGATCGGGCTGCATGCTTTTCAAGTTATGTGTTGGTGTTCTTCATTCGGTCTTAGCTAACCTTATGGTGTAATGTATTGTGAAGTTTTGGAGTGTGATTGGTGGATTTGAGTGTGTTCGAGGATGTTGATATGGATCATTGCAATGTCCTTTCCAACATTCAATGGCTCACACTGAGGTTTGAATTATAATTTGTTATTTATTTGTAATTAGGTCCATGGCTGACCTAGTTGAGATGAGTTGATGAATTGTATATATAAATATAATCATTTGAAGTCACGAAGAGGAACTAAAGTGAGATGTGTGGACAAAAAAAATAACTAATTTAGATGATGTTGTATGAAGAGGTATGAGTGGAATCTGAAATAAGTCTAAGATTTGTGCGCTTCATTGGAACTATTTTGGAATAATAGATGCTCAGCTCATGTGTTTAGATTATAAGTCCTCCTTGATTTGTAATCACATTGTTTTGTAAGACAGAGAGCCTTGTTATAATTGTGTTTGAGTAGTGAGCTCTAAGCAGTGTGCCTAAATGTACGTGCATTCCCCTTTTGTAATAATCCTAACAGGGTACAAAATATATTATTGAGTGCCCTCATGTTGTGGGTTCCATCCCCACCATGGTTTTTCCCTAATAGGGTTTCCATGCCAAAAATCTTGGTGTTATATTTTTCTATTGAGTTGAGATCTTTCTTTCATGTTTATCATTCATATTTGAGATAAAAAAAATTTACGTTGATTAGAGTTATATGAGATTGTGACGCAACTGATTCACCCCCCCCGCCCTCTTAGTTTTTTGTGTGCTTCTTAAGGTCTGACAATTGGTATTATAGATAGTGTTATATTTGAGAATCTTGATCGCTTGAGGAGATCTGGGATGTCTACCTTTAAGAAGGATAGTTTGAGATTTGAAGGAACAATTTATACTTTATGGAAGGACTGGATGATTACACACTTGAGATGTCTTAGCAAAGAACATTGGGCTATTACAAATAAAGATTACAAGCCTCCTACTGATCTTTCTATTGCCACACATGATGAAAAGAAAGAATATGATATTAATACCAAAGCTTGTGAAGCCTCGAAGAGTGCATTATCAAATGTTGAGTATATAAATGTTCTGGGATTGGGGATTGCACATCAAGTGTGGGAAAAGTTAGAGACATTATATGAAGGAGACAAGTTTGTGAAGCAAGCGAAGCTACAAATCCTAAGAGGAAGATATGAATCATTAAGGATGAGTGAAGATGAGAACATCACTATGTATGTGAGTAAGATCACCGACCTTGTTTGTGGAATCATATGTGCTGGTGAAAAATTTGAAGAAGAGGAGATTATTTTTAAAATTTTGAGATCCTTGCCTCCTCCTTACAATCATAAAGTTGTTTCTATTGAAGAAATCAAAGCAATGTCTATTGTGACAAGAGATACATTGGTTGGTGAGGTATCTACTCTTGAGATGAGTGAATTTGGATATAAATTTCCTAAAGTTAAATCTGGATTTAAAGCTACTATTTATAAGGATAAGAAAATATATGACCCTAGTGAAAGTTCATCTAATATTGGTAAATATGCAAAGGAATGGGAACAAATTGAGAAAGAGGAAAGAGAGCTTGAAGGTCTTGAAGCCCCTATTTGCAAAGAAGCTACCTAAGAGATCTGGTAAGTATGAAGGAAAGTTGCCTTTGAAGTGTTTTGCATGTAATAATATTGGTCACATTGCTTATAGATGTCCTAACAAAGAGCCTAAGTACAAGCATAATAAGTTCAAACATAAATTTCAGAAGAAATGCTACCATGATGTTGATGAAGGAAGAACTGATGATGACTATGAGAAAAGTGAAGATGAGATTGTATTCATTTATATTAAAGATGAGAATCTGAACGAAGAGAAAGCCTTGGTTTTGTATGTGGATAAGAGAGATGACTGAGTTATTGACAATGGGTGTTCACATCACATGACCAAAGACAAAAGGAAGTTTGTGAAGCTTAAAGAATATGGTGGTGGTGTTTTTAGATTTGGTAACAATGCTCTGTGTTTGATCAAAGGAAGAGGTTCAATTACAGTTAATGGTAAGAGTAACATTTATGATGTTTTGTATGTTGAAGGTTTAAAGCACAATCTTTTGAGTGTTAGACAGTTAGTTGACGAGGGATATCATTTGGAATTCAAGAATGTAATATGTAAAATCATTGGAAGCACCGGAATTGAGATTTCATTAGGTACAAAGACTAGGGGTAATGCATTTCATTTGAACAATTCACAAAATAGGTATTTGATTGCAAAGGTCGATGCCAATTGGTTGTGGAATATGAGATTTTGTCATGTAGAGTTTGATAAAATTGCGTAGATTATCACTACAAAATGTTGTAAGAGATTTGCGTAAATTATTGAAGCCTGCTAATTTGACGTGTAAGGAATGTCAATCGGGAAAGCTAACTAAATCTACCTAAAAAAGTAAGACTTATTCTTCGAGTGGATTGTTAGACTTGGTACATATTGATTTATGTGGACCTACTAAGACTAGAGCTTACTATGGAGACAAATACTTTATTCTATTTGTTGATAAGTATTCAAGGATGATGTTGGTTACATTTTTGAAAGAAAATCCTGAGGCCTTTGAAAAATTCAAGATCTTTAGAGCTATGGTTGAAACAGAGACATGTATGAAGATGAAATGTTTGAGATCTGACATAGGTGGAGAGTTTACATCTAGAGATTTTGATGGATATTGTGAAGAGCATAGAATAAAGAGACGCGTGTATGCTCCAAGGACCCCACAAAAGAATGGAATTGTAAAGAGAAGGAACAAATCAATTCTTGACACTCTAAGGACAATGATGATTGAAGGAAACATTTCACATATTTATTGGAGATGATTAGCACTATTTTTTTCACACTGAACCAAGTTAAAATCAAGCACGGTACTGATAAGACTCCTTATGAACTTTGGTATGGTCATATTCGTACTGTGAATTATTTCAGAATCTTTGGAAGCAAATGTTACATTAAGAGGGATGAAGATTTAGGAAAGTTTGATCCTGGAAGTGATGAAGGAATATTTCTTTGTTATTCTACAAAGAGAAAAGCATACAAATGTTACAATCATAGAATTAGAAAGATTATTGAGAGTGCTAATGTGAAAGTGGATGAAAGTTTTTAGAAACCAATTAGATCTTGCAGTTATGAATCAGATGAAGAAGAAGGAAGTTAGATTGTGCAAGCACAAAATCAAATCAAAATCAGAATGGATCGGTAGAACAAAATGAAGAAGTTGGAGACGAGGACGAGTTGAAAACAAAAGAGTCTAGTACAAATTCAAATCCAAATACTCTGAGGTATGTAAAGCTAGATCATTTAGAGAATCAGATTTTCGGTGATAGAAATAAAGGTGTTCATACTAGAGGAAGGATTGCTAGAAATGAAATTTATTTGATTTCTAAGATTTAACCTAAAGATGTTGATGAAGCATCTAAAGATAAGTTGGTACAAAGATATGGAATAAGAATTGGTACAAATTGAAAATAATGAGACATGGATTCTTGTTCCTAGACCTGTGGACAAGAATGTGATTGGTACTAAATAGGTATTCAGAAACAAATTGAATCAGGATGGTGAAGTGATTCAGAACAAAGCTAGACTTGTTTGTAAGAGATATTCTCAAATGACAGGTATTTATTTTGAGGATAATTTTTCTCCTTTTGCTAGAATTGAAGTTATATTTTTCTTGTATATGCTACTTACAAAAATTTCAAAGTATATCAGATGGATGTTAAGTCTACATTTTTGAATGGAGAGTTGGAAGAAGAAGTCTACATTTAGAAACCAAATGGATTTTCCTTGAGTGATAAAGATGACATGGTTTTCCGATTGAATAAATATTTATATGGACTAAAGAAAGCTCCTAGAGCCTCGTATACGAGATTAGACAAGTATTTATTGAAGAACAGTTTCAATAAAGGTGCCATTGGCAGTAATTTGTACTTCAAAATTGTTGATGATAATATTTTGTTGTTCAAGTCTTTGTGGATCATATCATTTTTGGTGGAAATGAAAAGCTAAGGAATTTTCGGATGAGATGTAAAAATAATTTGAGATGTCTATGATAGGTGAGATGAAATTCTTTATTGGACTGCAAATTACACAAACAGATAAAGGTATTTTCATTTCTCAGTATTAGTATGTGAAAGAATTGTTGAAGAATTTTGGTATGGAAGATTCAAAACCTATTGATACTCCTATTATTATTGGTTGTAAATTGATAAAGATTGATCATATACCTAATGTAAATCAGACTATATACAGATCAATGATCGATGGATTTTTATATTTGACACAAACTAGACTAGATATTATGAATGTTGTTTGCATTATTGTTATATTTCAATCACAACCAAATGAGTCACATGTTTTTGTTGTTAAGAGGATATTCAGATACTCAAAGGGAACAATTTATTATGGCTTATAGTATAGTAAATATGATGGTTTCAAATTGTATGCATATACTGATGTTGATTGGGCAGCTAATGTGGATGATAGGAAGAGCACTAGTGGAGGAGCATTATTTTTGGGTAAGAGATTAGTTTCA
Source organism: Thuja plicata (assembly GCA_018584345.1). Lineage (NCBI taxonomy): Eukaryota > Viridiplantae > Streptophyta > Pinopsida > Cupressales > Cupressaceae > Thuja > Thuja plicata. The sequence goes on from MU226460.1 coordinate 1,081,689, forward strand.
TCGATAAGTAAGAAAAAAAATTGCATATCACAATCTACTGTTGAAGCTAAGTATGTTGGTGTTATTGTTAATTGTATACAAGTGGCATGGATGAAACAAATGTTGAAAGATGTCAGAGTGACTATTGATGAGCCTATTACTATATATTGTGACAATTCAAGTGCTATCAATATTTCAAAGAACCCTGTGTTGCATTCAAAGACAAAGCATATTTCTATCAAATATGATTTCTTAAGAGATAGAGTCAGTGAGAAAGAAGTCAAATTGGAGTATGTATCTACTAAAGAGCAGCTTGCAAATATATTCATGAAACCCTTGCCAAAGGATACTTTTTAGTATCTCTAAGGTAAGCTTGGGGTGATTTCCCCTCCTGAACAGAGCAAGAGATGCATTGAGATGCATCATTCCAATGTGCTTACAAAGCTATCATTCTTCTGGATTGATGTTTTGGTTGCTTCTCCTTAGGGGGAGTAGTGTGTGCTAAGTATTTCATGAGTTGTGTTGTTTAGATCTTTGGTCGCTATGACTTAGTACATACATTGTGCCTTTGCCATTGATGTCAAAGTGGGAGAGACATTCATGTGAAAAATAATTGAGCTTTGAGGAGAGATATTATGTATGAGATTATGAAGGAGAGAGATGTCATATTGTGGATATTGTTGTTGGTATTATCTCTTTGTGCATTGATTGAATTTTTCACATCATATGTTGGCATCAATGCCAAAGGGAGAGATTATTTGATATTGATGAGACATTATTCAGATTATGCATATATGTTGGCATTAATGTTTTACCATTAATGTTAACATACTTCTACTATTGAAGACGATGTTCCTGATATGTTCAGTGAGGTTGAATTTCTTGGTACATATACTAAATAAAAGATCTATAGTTGTGATCGTACAGTTGTGTTCATAGATGTTTGTAGCTAATGAATGTCAATTCATAGAAGTTAGAATGATGATTTGAGAGAGTTGTGTTTGACTTATCATACACTGGTATTTTATTTGTTTAAGAAGAGACATAGTTTCAAATTTGGATTGGTATTGAAGAGTTGGTTGTTGCTAATCTGGTAGTGGGTTTGAGACATGCATATGTTTCCTCAACTTGAGTGGTTCATGATTTGGTTACTGACAAGCTATATTTATTGAGTAACTGAGGTTGCAGATATTGTTGTTGATGAATAGTACATAGATGGATTTGGATCATGAGTTTGTGGTGATGCTAAGGTTGTTGAGGTACTTAACCTTTCTTGTTGATGTTTCTTGATCTTGATCTGATTGTGTTGTTGGATTTTATTGATTGAAGTGATCAGGTTGCATTATTTTCATGTATTTTGTTGGTGTTCTTCATTTGGTCTTAACCGACCTAAAGATGTCACACACTGTGAAGGTTTAGAGCATGATTGGTGGATCTAATCATGTTTGAGGATGTTGAATTGGATCATTGCAATGTCTTGGCTGATAATCAATGGATCACATTAAGGATTGAATTGTAATTTATTATTTGTTTGTAATTAGGTCCCTGGACGACCTAGTTGATATGAGTTGATGAATTGTATATATAAATGTTTTAGAACTTTTTTGGCATAATAGATGCTATTAGTTAGTTGGTGTGTTTGGACTGTAAGTCCTCCTTGATCTATAATCAGATTGTGTTGTAAGGCAATGAGCCTTGTTATAATATGTTTGATTAGTGAGCTCTAGGGAGTGAGCCTGAATTCATGTGTATTCTCCCTTTGTAATACTCCTAACAAGGTACAATATTTATTAAGGAGTGCACTCATCTTGTGGGTTTCATCCCCGCCATGGTTTTTCCCCTAATAGGGTTTCCACATCAAAAATCTTGGTGTTATGTGTTGTTATTGAGTTGAGATATTGCTTTCATGTTTATCATTCAAATATGAGATTAAATTTTGTAAGTCGATTAAAGTTATATTAGATTGTGAAACAATTGATTCAGCCTCCCTCTCAGTTGTGTGTGTGCTTCTCAAGGTCTAACATATACTGCAACTGATCAACAAGGTCTTTCCTCTTATCTCTAGATTTTTGTAATTGTTCCTTTATATTTTAAATGAAACTTTCAACATCCCTAAGCTTCTTTTCCAACTCCGAGTTATAAGCATTTTATTTATCAAGATCATCAAGTGCAATCAAGAGTTGCTTATGAAAACTTCTATAAACTGTTAGATCTTCCATCAAGACATTCCTCAAGTAGTTATACTTCTTCCAAGGACCAAAGATTTGATACCAATTGTTGGGATTAAGGAACATTGTGAGGTGGGGGTGAATCAATGTTCTAGCTCTTAATACCTTTTTAACTTGATTACATAACCATAAAATCAAAGCAATAAACAATAAACAACTGAGAGATAAGAAAAGCATCCACAATATCATAACACCATGATTTTTGTGTGGAAACCTAGTTAAGGAAAAACCATGGCGGGGATAGAACCCATAAGTATTACTTCTGCAAAAATAAGATACCATGTTAGGGGTTTAGTACGTAAAGGGAATACACATGCATTCAAGATTACAACCTAAAACTCACTGCTTATATTAAAAAATAGGTATACAACCTTCAAAGGCTCATTTCTATACAAAATGATTTATCCACAAAAGTGAACTGGGAAATAACACAAAAATTGCCAATATAGTTCCATGCAAGTATAAAATAAACTGCTCAACTGATAGTCGAATCTCTACTATTGGTCCATCAATCACATACAACATATAGCATTCATATCCAACCATCGCTCCTACAAAACATCTCAAAAACTCGATCTTATATATCCTTCATCAAAGATATTTACTCACATTGTCGGCCTCAAGAAGAAAATAGATAATGTGTGAAGTGATGGCCAAATCTATCATCAAAATGTGTTACTAACCTTGAACACAAGCATATATATGATCAACCATGTTAGCTCTACTATTATCAAATATCAAACTGATTGGACCATCAATCTGATAGGATCGTTGTTTGATCCAGTGAACAACTGTCTATGTCCTTCGTTGAACTTTGCTAACCCAATACTCAAAAAAATATAACTCTGTCAAATGATAATATAAACTGATACGATCATAAAAAAAGATACATAATATCTCTAAGAATATCCTCCTAGGTTTTCACCTAAAAAATTGATCTTCTATGTCTTCACCGATTCATATACTGAAGCCAATAAACTATGTTTGTTATTCCATACATAGCCAAATCTGTAGTCTAACTTTCGATATCACTATATCGTAATTAGTCATCACTAGAATAGTGTATAGTTGCCATCAATGAAAACATAAAAATCCTTCATATCATCAATCTCATGCCAACATACACCCCCTATCTCTCCTCATTTCACATATCATAACTATACTCAAGCATTTTGAAATCAAGCTATTAAGTTTTTGAAGCAAATCAAGAGCGATTGAGCAATTGGATTCAATATTTGATGACAAGCATCCAAGATCAAGCTCTCCCAGTCTCCAATTATTCAAGATAATTAAAGTAAAATGCAATGTTCTCAATTTAAGCAAGTTTCTCTCTCATTATGGCCAAGTAGACGAATTCTCAATCAAATAAGAAGATTATTTCTTCCATTCACATTCTCTCTCCTTCATTGTAAGTAATTATCAATCATATATACATTCAAGATCTAGGAGTGACATTCATATATCTATGCATTTGTGATGGAATCCTTTATTCTACATCAAATTCCAAGGTCAGTTCTTGGGATTTATAGTACATTCAAGCATCTTCATGGATATGAGAAATTTCTACATCCATCCATGAGGGTTTATGCAATGTTAATGAAACATTTATCTTTTTGCATACTTTCCTTTATGCAATTTAATTTAATTTTCAAGTTTGATTCCTTAACATTATTTTGACCAAGGAAAACCCCTTTAGACATCCCTTTCCCCATTTTTATGTATGTAGGAATAGGTTACGAAGTTTTCGGACAAAATACAGAAAGATTGGACTCCGTCGAAGGACCCCTAAAAACTTTAGCTAAAATCACTCGGTATAAAATGTCATTAGAGTCTTGTACCCAAGTAGAGGGTTCTTTCCTACCCTTTACCTTGCATTTTCAACTCATATTTCACCCACATGTTAGATATATACTCTAGTTCCCATTTCTATACATCTCTGCTCTCTGTCAGTCTGTCTTAGTTTATTATTTCCTGTTTTTCAACAACTTGTCTAATTCATGATATACATTACACCATTTCATCGTTACATATTTTAGAGAAGGATCAGTGTCCCACTTAGTGTTTGAGTCTCCTCTTGAACCTTATGGAGCATCTTCCTTCTGAAAAGTGCAATTCATGAAAAGGAGAATCGAATTACCTATTTGGATTTTTTACCTTTTCTTTATTTACTTAAACAACCATCACTAATTTAGTATTGGATGACTTAGTACCACAATATTTGAAAAATAGATTAATTTTATATGTTAAGAATCAAAATTATTCATGTTTATCTCTGCAAATAGAATTGTATCATTTGCAAACTGGATATTAATCATATCCTCTTTGTTAGGTAGAGAGATCCAATTAAATTTAGGAGACAATGTCGAGTCCATAAGAAAATAGAAAAGAGCATCTAAAGTAATGACAAATAAGGAAAAGAATGAAGGGCATTATTTTCTAATTAATATTTATAGTTTGAAAGGTTTAGACAATGAATCATTAATGTCAACATGTGCCACCACATAATTCAACAAAGATTTAACATCTTTCGTCATTCATATTGAACCTTGATTAAAATTTGAGCCATTTTTTCCTAGACCAGGGTGAATCAGGATGAGTGGGTTGTAAATTTATGACCTTGTCATTGAAGTCACCCTTGTCTAGATAACTTGGGCCCAAATTTAAATTGGAGATTGGTATCATGAATTTGAGTGAGACTTCAAATCCAAATTCATCCTAAATCAACTCTTAATTTGAAATATATTGGTGAGGTATATAAAAAAGGCTACCTCCCTTATTTTGGAAATCTAAGCAATCATAGTCAAGAGATGACACTCCAAGCAATCAATTGAGAATCAAGCATTCAAGCATATCAAGCACTCAATGCATCTTCTTCCTCATATCCTTCATTGTGGTAATTATAAAAAATAATCATGCAAGAATGTCTTTTTTGATGTCCTATTAAATTTTTATGGATTCATTCTAATATTTCATAAACACTTGTGATCTACTTCCAAGAACACATCATCAAGGTATAAGACACTTACCAAGTCTTTGCTACTTACAACATGCGTCTTTTCCTTTGTACAAATTCTATTTAATTTTAAGGGTATTTCATAAATAAGGGTTTGACTGAGAAAACTCCTTTCTCCCATTTTTTTTTCCTTTTCTCTATGTGTAGGTGACAAGTGGAAAAGCTTTAGACCCCAATTCAGGAAGTCCTAACTATCTACTTTAGATCATGGGGTATTACATCAAAATTTGGCAAGACAAGGGTAAGTTTCACCTACAAGGGTGAGTCCAGTCACCTCTATCTACCCAAGGAACCATTGACATAAATTTTGGGTTGAGATTTTAGTTGCAGATTAGTCTTTGTGTTACCTTCTTAGATCTAGTCTCAAAATTTGTATTTCAGTCTGATAACTGTCTCTATTTTGCATATAGCTACTTTCTCTTCCTAGCCCTGTATCTCACATTCTCCATTTACATTTGCACAATAATCTTCTATAATAGTGAAGGACCATTGTAGTTTCTCAATTCTTGAGCCTCTTCAAGCCTTGTGGATTGTATTCCTTCCAATTTAAGAGGAGATAGGCCCATTGTTACTAGTTTTCCTATAGAAGCTAGTGAACACTAATTTACTAGATTAAAACTAGGCTCTTCCTATATATAGATATTTTGTGTAGACTACTCTGGTAAGTTTTATTAAGTTATTTGACACAGTTTCCAACGAGGTTTTGTAGATGGTATTTTTCTTTCTTCATATTGGATTCTATTTAAATGAGATTATGCTTATACACCGTTACAATATGGTGGCCTTGGTTTACATCAAGTAGGTATGAATGGTTGTGTTCTAGCTAGTAAACTTTTCTTGGATATGGTTCCCTTGCCAAGATCATGGTTGGTCCAAAATCCTCAATATAAAGTGTTTGAGGAAAGTGGATAGCTGGGATGTTTCACAATGCAATATCACAGGTAAAGATTTTATGACTTGGAATACTCTTAGAAGAGGAGTGAAAGACATTAAACAAGAACTCTTCTAGATTTTTAATAAAGGAGTTGAATCTCTTTTATAGTATGAATATTGGGATGGATTTCCTCATATTCTCTCACAATTTATGTAGTTATAGTTTATATGTGATATCTTTTGGAAGCTCGATGGGGTAGAGTTGCTGATTTTAAAGCTCACTAAAGTTTGGGGCAAGGGGAAGTAGCTAGATGGAAAGAGTTGCATAAATGGCCTCTTGGAGGATCAGTGGATGCTCGAGGAGAACTTGCTATGATTTTAGCAATAATAATCTATAAATCCTTAAAGAGAAAAGATGTACTCTCATGGGGACCATATCTAAAGGAAATATTTTGGTGGCCTCAAGATATAGGGAGCTCGACAAATTGACATATGGAAAGGTGATTGTTCCTTGGTAGAAGCAGGTTTGAAATCAATTTTCCTGGCCTAAGTGTATTTTCTTCTTGTGGTTAGTGGTTCACAATAGATGTCTTACCTATGAAAATCCTCAAGCTACACGGAGTTGGACAAATTTTCATATGAAAAGGTGATTTTTCCTTGGTGGAAGCTGGTTTGGAATCATTTTTCCTAGCCCAAGTACATTTTCTTCATGTGGTTGGTGTTGTAGAATAGATGTCTTAGCAGTGAAAATATTCATGAAAGAGGATTCTAGGGGACTTCAGTGTATTTTTTTATAACAATAATGAGGATAATATTTCACATTTATTCTTCCAATATGTATTTTTGTAAGCAATTTTGGAATTTTTGGTGGGGAGTGTGCAAGCACATTTGTTCATGCCAATTCTCTGTTGAAGTTCTGCAATAGTCTTGACAAAATCCCAGGTAAAACATCTTTTCTCTAGATTTATTTGGATATTGGCCCCTCTATTATTTATCAATTATGGTTAGAAATATCTCCCAAAATTATTTAGGATAAGAGGATGTTGGAAAAAAAAGTGCGACAGAGACTTATTAGTATATTACAAAAAAACTTTGATTGAAAAGTGTGATCGCTCTATAAATGTGGGTCCATGTGGCATTCCTATTATTTGGAATTTGAAAATTTATAAGGTGGGGAGGGGGCATGGTAATAATAAAGATCCCCTTTTCTAGCAAGATTTGACAAGTTGGATGTTGACAATGCTAAAAAGAAGGCTTAGCAAGTTGGTAAGTGATCTCCTCCACCCACGATACTTCTTAAGATTAATATTGATGGCTCTTCTACAGAAATCCAGGATATGTGCAAATCAAAGGTGTTGGCATGGATAGTTTCAGAAATATGATTTTATTATTTTCTTCTTATTTCATACTAATAAGCTCCTGGAGATTTTTGTTTTCTTTATGCACTTGAACAAGCATGTGTTCATGGCTAGAACAAGGTTATTTGTGAATCTGACTCTTAGGTTGTGATGGACGTATTGAATAAGAAAAGAGTGGAGGATGTTGGTTGGTGTTTTAGGATGGTGTGTAGACATATTCTAAAATGGAGGGACTCTTTGGAGTCCGTTTCTTTTTGTTATATTCCTAGCAAGTGGAATAAAACAATTGATTGCTTCACAAAGCATGCTTCTGAGAGGATGATTGGTTACAATATTGAGGGAAGGGGTATTTTCGCTAGGATTGTGCTCAATCACTTTATAATATTATTAAGGATGACATGATGGGTTAGTTGTGGCCCTTTCTGGATCATCTACTGGTTTGTGCTTCTTGTAGTTGTATCACTCTTTCTAATTCAATAAATTTTTATCCCTTTTAAAAATATAAAGATATAAATATTATTTTACTTAAATTTATATCTATTAGAATAATTATAATTATTTTAGTCAAATAATATTAATAAAGTAAAACTAGGATAAATTCGTATATATTATTTTTACTATTATATAACTTACAAAAATGTAAAATTATTATTATTCACATGAGTTTTATGTACTTGAATGCCTTTATAGATCTTCAAAGGAATGCAATGTTGAATACATACTATCACTATCATTGAATTTTATAAATTATAAATAAACATGCAAGCACCTAACTTTATTTTAGAATTATGCTAAAAAATTGAATGGATTATGTGAAAGAACTCTTAATGGATGTCATTAAGTGGGATTTTCATTGTGTTGTAAGTTGGAATATTTTTTTTAAATTAGAACAGACGTTGAGGGTTTTTGTTAATAATACTTAAATATAAGTTCATATTCCTAATGGAAAGATGTTGATTATAACTGATATCTTCATAAAATTCTTATTTTGGAGGAGTTGTAAACTGCTCTCTTTAATATGGCCCCTTACATAAGTCTAGGTAGTGATGGGATCCCAATGGAATTCTATAGGAAAATATAGCATCACATTAAAGAAAAAATTTATTTCTTATATTTGGAAGCCTTTGAAAGAGGATCGTAGGGTCCAATCATTAATTGTTACATAATCAAACTTTTGTCCAAAGGAAGAAGGGAGATACAATCTCTGCTTGTAGGAATAATAGGTACTGGGGGTGAATCAGTACACACAAATAATGAACTAATTCTACCACTGAACCAAATAACTGTTGAACTACTTCCCAAACTTTAAAGTAAATAACTTATGCAACTATATGAAAGAAAGTAATATCAAACATCCACAAAATCATCACACATAACACTGATATTTTTCACGTGGAAACCCTTGTAAGAGGGAAAAATCACGGTGGTGGTACCCTAAACTGTGATAATTTAGAAGTCCCAATCCATTATCAAGAAGCATGTTTCTCCATACTAAAAAATATCAAAGGAAGGAAGCTTTATGACACAAATAAATAGAACTAACTAATTGAAGCCTTCAGAAAATGCTGGAATTTAGACCTGCTACAAAGATGAATTTGACAGAGGATAAAGATGGTCAAATTTTAAAAATCTAAAAATGACCCAGTTCAGGAAATCAAATTTCCTATCTCCAGCAGAAATATTAGTTTTCACGAGGTGTTTTGGATTTTTGACCAAAGCCAAATCCGAAAGTTATGTAGTTATTTTTTAGTTAGTTTATTATTTTTTCAAAATAATTTGTAATAAGAGTTGTGTCTTTTCACCCTAAAGAGGTGTGAAAGCCACTCAAACACACATATATACATAATGTAAAATGTAAAGATAAGACAATACAATATAATTCAATTTCACATATTTGGATAGTTTTTAATCAACAAGTATAACATGGACCTGGATGTACTATTTTTTCAAAATTAATAAAGATAAGTCTTTTTTCTTTCACATGCGTAATAGTTTCATTATCATTTTA
>MU226460.1:1097908-1131407 GCA_018584345.1 Thuja plicata
TGGTCTGTCATCTGAGAAGTATTACCCTTTTGAAATATCTCTAAATTTTTTTTAGGTTGCATGTACATTCCATAACACCTTTGAAGTGATAAATTTTCTTGTAAAACTGTCTCTGAGGTTGAACATAGGATTGGAATGATCTTGACTCTATTGCCCATGGTAGAATAAGGTACTAGTCTAATCATTATTTGGATTATAGTTATTCAGTTCATTGTTTATAGTTTTAAGATATCTTATCTATCTATTCATTTCAAATTACATACACATTTACTAAACATTCTTTCAATTACTTAAAGTATTTCAGTTTACAGTTCATGATATATTGCTTTTAGTTAGATTTCTTTCAAGTTCCTTGCCATACTTGAGAGAGAAGGTTGAAGTGTTTCTTATCTTCTATAAAAAGCCTTGTAACTTGAAGGATAAGTCAAGGTATAGGCCTACCAGCCTTGGTTTTGCAGAGCCAAAATTGCAGAAGTTCCAACCATGCTTTGGTTGTGACTTGTTAGTTGGCCAAATCACTTGGGTTTCCAAGAATTGGATTGGAAATTCCATAGGAAATCCAATTTAGCATTTTTGGGCACCAACACACAGTGGGGATGACACCCACAAGCCCAATTCTGCAGTATATGAGTTTTCCCTGTTAGGAGCTACAAATAACCTCTTTGAGGGTTCACCCTGTTAAGATTTATTAGTACACTCTTAGGATTACAATAAGATCGAATATGATCTACCTTGCTAGAGGATTTAAAACCTCAACAAATAAGTCACCCTATTAAAGGATTTACAAAGGAACTTGTTAGAGTCTACCCAGTTAAGGTATTTTTCCTACTACAACTATTAAGAAAATAGCAACATAAGTTCCTATAAGTTCTTTATACTTTGTACCTCTCTAACTTATGTTGCTTTCTATCCTCTTTGATTGTGACTTCAACTATAAAACCCTAATCACCCAAAACAAAACTCTTCAACAACAACAATAACAACTCTTTATGTTTCCTTATAGAAACAACTTGCACTGACCTAAGAATGATCTTCAAATTTCTTTCCCTGAGATAATACCATGTGTCAAATTGATAATATCAATGAAAGAAATGATTTATAATGACCGCATTAGGTTAAGATAAGATTTGCAAGTTCATATTTCCAAGGTAGTCAAACACGTCTTGAATCTTCCAATGTAGTACCTCAAATATGTCTTAAATGCTTGCATCAATCTTATAAATACCCATACATTAGATGAATAATCCATGTTCCACATCATTGTATCATTAGAAATGATTGAATACACTTTACCACTCATCGATGTGTGATCTACTAACCGGTTGATCAAGAACATAAGAGTTCTACCTGTCTTAGTGTCTGTGGTACTTAAAATTCTATCATCGCTCAACCAAATAAGTTGTGGTTGGAACCACTTTGCAATGTAAACTGGTTGAAGATAATTTTGTGACCGCTCCTTAGAATTCTATTTGTACCATGACCATGTCCAAAGTGATTTAGGTGTAGTCTATCGATCTTCTGGACTTAACCAAATTTCAGTAAGACCTGCTTACCGATTGTATCTTCACTTTACCTATTGAATATTAGGACTTGTTTGTACTCGCTTAGTTTACATAAATGACAACCAACTAAAAATCTCTCAACATAGTACCAAATACCAGCAATACATAATGCCAAAAATCTCTCCCTTTGGCATTTATGGAAAATATATACTAACTCGAGCATATGCTTACAATCGTGTAATCATAGTATCAACTTATGACTCCCTCCATACACATATTCTCCCTTTGACAACAATGACAAAGGTTTACTTACTTCAATATATACAGACCAAATCTTACTTACATCTTGTCAAAATTTATCTTGAATTGAATCTTTTCAAAACTCAAGGTTGTTTCCCATAGCTTCTGCAAGTAACTCATAGCAATGATTTTCTCAATTAAACTCGAGGCTAGCTCTTCCATGCTATCTAAAGTGTTCATGTCTAGTAAGGAAAATATAGCTTCTACCTTTTTCACATTCAATTGCTTCTTTTCTACTATAGGATATAAGGTGGATTAAAGTTCTAGTAGAGTGATCATTCTCTACTCTTACTCAATTTGAATATGCTTAACCTTGTTATTGATTTACTTTACCTGATTACTGTAAGTTGTGAATGAACTTGACAGTGGATCAAGTTGATCACTTAAATTCTATAATTCCTTCAGTGCTTCAACTTCGCTTTGTTCCAAGTCTCGAACAAAGGTTGAATACCTTGATACCTTGACAATTAGTTGATCTGCCTTAGACAATATACTCTTAACTTCCTCTATCAAATATGACCATTTGATCCTATCTGTAGTAATATTTTCCATCATCTACCCTGTCATCTTATTTTCTAAATTCTCATATGCATTCTTCACTGTAGCTGACTGCAAATCTGGACCTTGATGTAAAATAACTTTCACAAGAGTTTCCATCTAATCAATAGGTGTGTCATCTTCATTGTATGTAACCTCAGGCACTAACTCAGCTAGGATATCTCTATCTTGTCTTAATACTTGTGTCTTTTTCTTCTTTTATTTCTCCTTGTTCCTTATGGCCTGAATCCTTAATTACTCTGAAAGTTTCATCAGTTCTTTTGGTTTTAGTTTGGATATATCTACTGGTGTGATCAGTAAATATTCTTCATCAATTCCTTCTTCATATTCAATAGTCTTTGGTTTATGTCTCATATTTTCACTAGATACTACAATATTTAATTTATTTGTAGTCTCAGGTTCTGTTTCAATCTTCTTTAGAGTCTCCTCCTGCTTACTTTCTTTAACATTCTCAAATTTTTTCTTAGAAATCATCTCCTCTATAGGAAACAGTGAGGATGAATCCTCTTTTCTTGTTGTGTTGATAGTTTCAATCTCATCACCACCAGTTTGTTATAGACTTATATTTCATGTTTCAATATCATTCACCAAGTTAGGAATATCTAGAACAATATTCCCAATTGTCTTATCTACATAAAATATGGCATTTTCTTGTATGGGTTTATTTAATTTTGTATGAACTTGTTATGTTTGGAATGCTACCTCCTTTATCTGTAGTAGTTCTTTCCATGTCTTAACTATTTCAACATGTACATTATGTGTATCATCAATTAGAAGTCTAGCTACTCTACTCTTAATATTGAATTTGTGCTTGTGAGAAGAAATCATTATCTTAGCATCTTCTTCACACAACTCAAGTTGAACTTGGATAAGTTTTATTTCCATAATCTCTCTATCCAATTGTAATGCAATGCTCCATCTAGCATCAATAACTTGATATAGCTTATCAGGGATGCAAGAATGGATTTCTAAAGGTGTTCTGCAAAATTTATAAAAATGGTACAAAATAGCATCTTCTATCTTCTTCTTATCTTCAATGCTCCCCAAAGTGTATCTTTTGCCAATAGTAGCAAGTTTACGATTATTCTCAATAATTTTTACAATATCATCAATAGAAGAAGCCAACACTATTTCACCATTCTTCTTTTATTCACAGGAATCCTTATCTAATTTAGTCCCTTCTTCATCAGTTAATTTCGCTTCCTCTTGTATATTCTCTTTGGAGTAGAAGTGTGTAGCTATCTCCTTCTTCAACCTCTCAAAACCTTCATTGACTTCCTTGGTCCATATGAATCTGGTCTTAACTCCACCTTTTATGGTATCTAGGACAAGTGCACAAATCTCAATAAACCTTCTCACAAACTTCCTATAAAACTGAGCCAAACCATGGAAGCTTGTCACTTCTGTCCTTATTTTTGGAGGAGGCCAACTTAGGATTGCTTCTACTTTGCTTGTATCCATTTTTAGATCACCTTGAGAGACTACAAAACCTAGGTAAACAAATTCTTGTTTCATGAACTCACTCTTTTCAAGGTTAATGGTCAACTTCTCCTCTTGGAGTTTCTTCAACACAATCTCTAGGTGTTTCATATGCTCCTCTTTTGTCTTACTAAAGATAAGGATATCATCTAAGTACACTACTAAAAACACACCTATATAATCTTTTAGGACTTCATTCATTACTCTCATAAATGTACTAGGTGCATTTGACAGACAGTATGAGGTCCAGGACCAAAGGAATATTTAATTTTTTCCTAAAGGGTGTCTAAATCACCAATTGGTTCTGAGGGTTGTGTGAGATTTTTAGGAAAGAAATCCCAAAAATTGAAAATAGGGCTAATTGAGACCTACTAGGCTTGTATCCCTTAAAAATAGGAAGTTTGGAAAGCGATGGGGAAATAAGCCAAGGAACATTCAATAAGATTGGTTTGTGGATATAATTAGATTATGGATAGGACCTAGACTCCTACAAGGTAAGTCATAGAGGGATAGTAAGACAGTGATTGAACTTACCCTTGTTGACATAACTGATGCTAGAAAATGAAGTGAAGGAAGTGGTCGATATGATAATTATGGTTGAGCAATGATCAGTTATGGTATTATCATTGATGTCAAGTATTATTTCTGTGTGTTTCTGATGATAAGAATATATATTAAGGTGTGGTTCTACAGAAGTATTTGGAAACATGTTTGGATGCCACATGTAAAATCTTAACTAGTTATGATGACCAGCGAGTCTAGTTTGGCGAAGTTAATCAGAGATAGTGAAATTGATCAAGACTGCAATTATCAGGAGTAAGATGACTCAATTACTTTTTACTATGTGATTGATTGTTTTGTGTTTGGTTGTTTTCTGAAGGTTACTTAAAGCTAATAGATGTTAATCCTACAATCGGGATTCATTTGGCGTAAAATGTGATATATTTCAAGGTTAAATAGATATATTTGAAAAAGTGTTAAGTCTCTAAGCGGAAAATGGTTTGATCGGTATCAATGATTTAAACTGTTGTTATAATCAAATTTTATTTGTCATAATTAATTGGAGAATATGCATGGACACATAGGAACAATTGTTCAAAGGTTATATCATTGAGGTGAGTGTGCTAAGGTGATTTGAGCAAGCTGATTGATCAAGAAGGAAAATACTTTATGAAATGATTTAATTTATTGATTAAATCCAAAGTCAGAATGAAGCGATCAATAAATTTCAAATTGGACATTGAGATATGTAATATGAAGTCAAGTGTATGGTCATATTGAGAAGGTACTATGTTTTAGGGTTTTCTATGGCGGTGGAAACCTAAGAGAGAAGGAAAGCATAAAAAATGAAAAGAAGAAGGTGAATATGTTGGGTAGATCATGTGTCAGTGCAGAAGGAAGAAGAGACAAAAGGTACAGTCTAGTCGAGTGTTAGAGAGGTATGTGATGAATTGTTTCTGAGCCATAAAGGATCAGATCAAGCAGAGAAGGTTGCTATTACACAAATCATTCTTACCTGTTATTTCCTGACAGCTACAGTAGAGTCTTGGAAATCCTCAAGTGAGGTAGATCTTAACAGATCTTTGTTGTATTGAAATCCTATATGGTGACATTGTGTTAAGTGTTTAAAGTCCTCTCACAAGGCTACCTCTTACAAGGTACAAGCTTGTTATGAACTTTCAATAAATCCTTTCACAAGGTTACATTTTGTCATGTATAGGTAAATGTCTTTAATGGGGTGAAGCCTTTCGCAGGGCATACTTTAGAAGAGTACAAATTTGTGGGTGCCATCCCCACCATGATTTTTCCCTAGTTCAGGTTTCCACGATACCAAAAATCTTGTGTATATGTGTTGAATGTTTGGTGGTTGCTCATTTACTTTTTATTGTTAAATTGTTGTATTGGTGGATAAGTGAAAAGTGTTTAAATATTGAAATTGGTAGATTCTTGATTCACCCCTCCCCTCTCAGTAATATCATCTTAATAAGGTTAACAATTGGTATTAGTTCTTTGGTCCTTGGAGAAGAAGTTTAAAAACTTGAGGCAATCCTGACAAGATGATGAGAAAGGAAGGTCCTAAGTTCAACAAGGATAGTTACATGGTATGGTGTGGAAGGATGAAGTTGTACCTT
Organism: Thuja plicata; assembly: GCA_018584345.1. Lineage (NCBI taxonomy): Eukaryota > Viridiplantae > Streptophyta > Pinopsida > Cupressales > Cupressaceae > Thuja > Thuja plicata. The sequence goes on from MU226460.1 coordinate 1,103,880, forward strand.
GAAAGAATGGGTGACCAATATTGGGATCATGTGACTACAATCTATGTTCTATCGACTACAACCTTGTCTGCTGATCAGTTGAAGATAAAACAAGAAAACACTGCAATTATAGAAGCAATAGCAAGTACCTTATCAAATGCAGAATTTATGAATGTGCAAGATCTTGAAACTGCTTATGATATGTGGGAGAAGTTGAGAACAGTATATGGAGGAGATTAACATGTGGAAAAATCTAAGGTAAACAACTTAAAGGGAAAATTTAATGACATGAGGATGACTGAAGGAGAGAACATTGAGCACTACAATCAGATAATCAAGGAGGTAGTGAATAAAATCAAAGGACATGGTGGAGCCATAACTAAAGATGACGTGGTAGTCAAAATCCTAAGAAATTTATTGCCATATTATGCAATTAGAGTTTATGCTATACAAGAAGTAAGATATTTAGGGAATTTACTAGTTACTATTGATTCTTTGGTTGGAAAGTTGACTGCTTTTGAATTAAGCAATTATGATAATAACATTCCTAGAATCGATGTTGCATTTAATGCCCATCTGAACTCTAGAAGGAATCCTGAGCCTACTATTCAAACTAATTTAGTATCTTATGAAGGTAATATTGATGATATCATATATGAGGAAAAATAACAAGAGAATTTGGAAGCTTTGTTTGCCAGAAGGTAACCTAGAGGTAAGGCAAAGTATAGAGGAAAGCTACCCTTGAAATTTTTTGCACGTAGCAATATTTGACATATTGCATCTAAGTGCCTTGAAAATAATAAGAAGGAAAAGAACAAGAGATACAAGGATAAAGGAAAGAAATCATGTTATCTAGCTGAGGAAGGTGTTAAAGATGGTGAATCAGATTATGATGAAACTAAGAAGATTATCTTTGTTTTTGTGAAGGAAGACAAGATAGAAATTAGTGAAACAACATTGATATCAACTATGAACAAGAGTGAGAAGTGGATTATTGACAGTGGATGCACACATCACATGATTGGTGACAAGAGTAAATTCATTAAGCTTGAAGAATTTGATGGAGGATCAGTTAAGTTTGGAAATGACATCCCCTGTATGGTAAAAGGTAAAGGCATAATAGCACCTAATGAAAATACAAACTGTGATGATGTCTATTGGGTAGCAGGACTGAACTACAACATGTTGAGTGTCTCTCAAATAAATCAAAAGGGATTTGATTTGGGATTTAGTGATGGAGAATGCAAGATAAAGAACAAACAAGGGAAGATGATTACTACTGGAGGATTGAAAAGAGGTAATTTATTTTACTTAAATCCATCTCTTAAGAAATGTTTGATTGGAAAGCTAGAGGACAATTGGTTATGGCATAAGAGATTCTATCATGTTAATTTTGATAACCTGATCAAAGTTAGTAAAAATATGGTCGTTAGAGGTCCGCCCTATCTTATGAAACCTGATAATGTTGTTTGTAAGGATTGTCAATTTGGGAAGCTCCCTAGTTCTACATTCAATAGTAAAGGCTACACATTTGAGAATATACTATATTTGGTGCATACTGATTTATGTGCTCCTACGAGAACTCAAAGTTATTATGGAGATAAGTATTTTATGTTGTTCATTGATGACTATTCAAGGATGATGTGAACTATGTTTCTTAAGGATAAATCTAAAGCTTTTCATATGTTCAATATTTACAAAGCAAGAGTGGAAAAGGAAATCGGTAGGAACTTAAAATGCTTAAGGTCAGATAGAGGTAGAGATTTCACATCACATGATTTTTTTCCCTATTGTGAAGATGGAGGGATTGAGAGACAAATTTATTCTCCTAGAACACCACAACAAAATGGAATAGCCGAAAGAGGAAACAAGTCAGTGATTGAATGTGCTAGGACTTTGATGATGCAAAAAGGAGCTGCACAAATGTTTTGGAGAGAAGCTATTAGCATTGTCGTATACACTCTAAACATGGTTTTGATCAAGAAAAGAATAGAAAAGACACCCTATGAGATATGGTATAGACATACTCCCAATGTAAGTTATTTAAAAATAGTTGGTAGTAGATTCTTTATTAAGAAGGATGAAAACATATAAAAATTTGAAGCAAAAAGTGATGAAGGAATATTTTTGGGTTAATCATCTAAGAGTAAAGCATACAAATGTTTAAACAAAAGGAAAAATAAGATCATTGAGAGTGCTAATGTAAAAATCGATGAGTTTTCTAATGAAAATGATGAAGAAAGCAAGAGAAAACCTGAAGATTACAATGGGATAACATATATGCAATCGGTGATGGAAGACGAACCTGTTGAACATAATGAACACAGATAAGAGAAAAAAGAAAAAGATGACACACCTATTCAAAATGAAGCTGAGGAATAGATATATGAGCCTACCTTACTAAGGTATGTCAAGTTAAATCACTCATCTAAGAAAATAATTGGAGATAAGAATGTTGAAGTATTAACTAGAAGGAAAGCTAGAGAGAGCACTTGCTTACTTTCTAAATTTGAGCCTAGAATTGCTAAGGATGCATTGAAAGATGATGATTGGTTAAATGAAACAAGAGAAGAGATAGAACATGTAGAAAATAATGAAACTTGGACTCTAGTACATGTTGGAGATTTTCCTTTGTGCAAATATTTGACTGTATGTTTGTCATTGATGACAACATATAGTATGCAACAATGTTCTGTATGTAATTCTTAGTATAGATATGTTGGAGCCTTGCACGTTTATTTTTATGTTGTAGACATATTCAGTATGCTATGTTCATACCCGCATATTAATTTGTGTAGTTTAAGTCAAGTTATGATGATATGTTTTCCAGTTATAGTTTCAGGAGATTGTTTGTTAAGAGCCAACAATATTTACATTATTTCTTCAGTTGCGCCTATCTTCGGGATATGCGTGTTTGGATTAATGTTTGGTTATGAGTTCAAAATGTTTGGTTAAGAGAAATTTTCACGTTTCTTCTAAAGAGTGAAGTTTGAGTTAATTTGGTGGAGCCGACTGTGTGAAGCGACGCGTCCACTCATCTTGAGTTGCGCGGTTGTAATTATGTTGCGTGCTTAGTATGGCTGATAAGGAGGTTGTTGAAGATTTTTCTACAACCGATGTGATAATATATTTTGAGGAAGATGCATATAGAAGTTCATTTGTGATTGCCAAGTGTGAATGAGAAAAGAGATAACAGAAAAGAGCAGAGCAGAATGCTAGTTGTATTGGGACAGTAAAGCTCTATAATTCATCAGTTGAAGATCTATGTGAAGAAGTAGAGAGTGTATATAATTCACTAGAACTGATCAAGACAGAAGGTCTACTTAATAGTTCAATATCATATATATTGTATATCTATTGTGCAGAAGGTTGCAACCTTCATCATTTGAGCAGTGTGCTCTTGGATAGTGTGTCCTCACCCCTAATAGGGTTATTTGTAAAAGACTCCTAATTGGGTCTGACCTTTGACCAGGTCACTGTACTTATTGCATTTTAAAGATCAAATCCTAATAGGGTTGTAAGATCTTCTAAAAGGGATCATTATACACTAGTGCAGTTCTTTGTGGGTGCTAATTCCCACCGGGGTTTTTACCTATTTTGGGTTTCCCCGTAACCAAAATTGTGGTGTTCTATTCTGTGTTATCTTGTTGTGTTTATGCTTAATGTTATTCTGTACTTATTTGAATAAATAATTGAATCTTGTAGATAACTGATTCACCCCCCCCTCTTAGTTATCTCTTGGGACTATTCCTAATAATTAGTATTAGAGCCAAGTGTCTTGGAGAGAAAGATTAACAACTTGAGGTAGATCAGATGGAATACTTTAGAAAAGAGAGTCCTAAGTTTGATGGAGAGAACTATCTTGACTGGAAGAACAAAATGATAACACACATGCAGTGCGTTGGTTTTGAGATGTATGAAGTAGCTGCTCAAGCAATTGATTTTCCTACTTTGAAAGATCTTGTAGAAGAAGCTTCTACTGTAAAACAAAAGGAAGTATTCACCCAAAATGCAATTGCCAAAGAAGCCCTTATAAGTGCCTTATCTGACAATGAGTTTTTTGAGATCAAGAAAGCAGATAAAGCCTATACAATATGGTAATATCTAGAAGACATGTTTGAAGGAGACATCCAAGCAAAGAATGCACGCAAAAAGACATGGAAGAAGAGATATAACAATTTGGAGATGCTACCTGAAGAAAACATCAGAGCTTACAATCAAAGGATTAACGAAGCAGTTGTAGGAATCAGAAACAATGATGGAGAAATTACAGAGGAAGACATAATGGACAAATTAATGACTACACTGACAACAAATTATGAGAGCAAGATAAACATCTTGGATGAGACTATGCAGTTTTCAAAAGACTTCAAGAGAGAGACCTTGATCAACAAAATTTTAGCATTTGAGATATCAAGATTGAAGACAAAACCTTAAAGTGAAACAACCTTCAAAGCCTCAATCCATGGTAAGAAATCTTTGAACACTTCTGGTAATTTTGACAATGAACAAGAGGATAAAGAACTAGAAGAAATCATTACTATGATTGATAAGAAATAAAGAAAAGGAAAAGGAAAATATGAAAGACAGTTACCATTCAAATGCTTTTCATGCAACAAGGTTGGTCATTTTTCATCTAAGTTCCCTACAAGAATTAAGAAGTTCATATCAAACTACAAGCCCAGATATACAAAGGAATGTTACTATGATGAAGATGGAGTAACAAATGAAGATTCTGGAGAAGATGAAATTGGATTCATTGAAATTGAATATATTGAAAAAATGTTTGATGAAATGGACATTGAAGATGAAAAGAAAACACAAGAGTTGGCATTAGTTTCCAAAGCAGACATTAGAACCGATTGGATCATTGACAGCGGGTGTTCACATCACATGACAGGTGACAAAGATAGATTTGTACATCTGGATAGATACAAAGGTGGCATGGTTAGATTTGGAGACAACACTCCTAAGCCTATAATTGGTAGAGGAGTTATCACTTTATATGGAAAGAACAAAACTGATGATGTTCTGTATGTTGATGGTTTACATCATAACCTACTGAGTGTTGGACAATTTCTTGATAAAGGATATCAGTTGGAATTAAAATACAACAAGTGCATCATTAATAACAAAGAAGGATATATGATTGCATCAGGTTCAAAGACTAAAGGTAATGTCTTTCAGCTCAATTCAGAAGTAAGTTGTTTTGTTGCAAAAGTGGATGACAGTTGGTCATGGCACAAAAGAATTTGTCATATCAATTTTGACAATATAGTGAAGATAAGCAATGTAAAGGCAGTAAGAGATCTTCCCAGTATTACAAGACTAGTTGATACTATGTGCAGGGAATGTGTGATGGGAAAACATGTAAGGATCTCATTTAGAAGTAAACATAACTCAACAGAAAAAAATTGGATCTAGTGCATACAGACTTATGTGGACCTACTCAAACAAGATCATACTATGGTGAAAGGTACTTTATTTTTTTTGTGGATGATTTTTCCAGAATGCTATGGGTTGCGTTCTTGAAAGATAAATCTGAAGCTTTTGAGAAATTCAAAATATTCAAAGCTAAAGTTGAAAATGAGTCTGGATTAAAGTTAAAATGTCTGAGATCAGATAGAGGAGGAGAAATCACCTCTGACCATTTTTATGAGTATTGTGAAGAACATGGGATCAAAATATAGTTAAGTGCACCTAGAACCCCTAGGCAGAATGGGATTGCAGAAAGAAGAAATAGGATCATAGTTGACACAACGTGCACTATCACGATTGAAGGAAAAGTTACACACACCTACTAGAGAGAAGTATCCAATACAATAGTCTATACTATCAACAAAATTCAATTAAGGCCAGGTGCATACAAGACACCTTATGAACTTTGGTTTGGTAATGTACCTCCAATAAAATACTTCAAAATCTTTGGAAGCAAGTGTTACATCAAGAGGGATGATGGTGTTGGTAAGTTTGATGCTAGAAGTGATGAAGGTATTTTTATTGGTTACTCTACTAAAAGTAAAGCATACAAATGTTTTAACTTGAGATTGAATAAAATCATTGAAAGTACACATGTGAAGATTGATGAGAAGTTTATGATTCAAGAGAGATACTATGACTATGCACCTATGATTGAAAATGAACCAAAACCTATCAGTAAAGAGACAATTATTAAAGAGATGTTTGATTGTATTGGTGAATCATGCAATGATCCTGAACCAAGTATAGAAGAATCACTTATAACAGATGAGAAAGTCACACCTAAAGTTCCAAAATTTGCATCTAGATACCATTCAAAAGATGATATCATTAGAGATCAGAGTAGTGATGTTATGAAAAGATCTAGAACAAAAGGTTTAACAATTGATGAAGATGTATGCTTACTTTCACAAATTGAACCTTTAAGTGTTGAAAATGCTTGTAATGATTCAGATTGGTAGAAAGAAATGAAAGAAGAGTTAGATCAAATAATCAAGAATGACACATGGGAATTGGTCCCTACACCTTGTGACAAAAATGTGATTGGAACCAAGTGGATATTCAAAAACAAGATGAATGAAGATGGTACTGTGGTAAGAAACAAAGCAAGACTGGTATGTAAAGGTTATGCACAGAGAGAAGGTATTGATTACTCTGATACATTTGCCTCTATGAGCAGACTGGAAGCTATAAAGTTATTTTTAGCTTATGTTACATTTAAAAAATTTAAAGTATATCAGATGGATGTCAAGTCAACATTTTTGAATGGTGACTTGAAGGAAGAAGTCTACATAGAACAACCTAAAGGATTTAGTTTATCAGAAAAACCCGACATGGTATGCAGACTGAAGAAAGCCCTCTATGGAATTAAACATGCCCCAAGAGCATGGTATGAGAGACTAGATGGTTACTTGACAAAGATAGGATTCAAGAAAGAAGCAACAAATTGTAACTTATTCATAAGAGAGACAGTTGAAGGATTATTACTTGTTGCTATTTTTGTTAATGACATTATCTTTGGTGGTAATGACAAGCTTAGTGCAGATTTTGCTAAAGAAATGCAGAGCGAGTTTGAAATGAGCATGATTGGACCTATCAAATACTTTTTAAGATTAAATGTAAAACAAACAGACAGAGATATTCATAAATCAGTCTAAATATGTGAAGAAGATATTGAAGACATTCAAGATGGAATATTGAAAGCCAGTAAGCACCCCCATGATAACAGGAAACAAGCTTTCTAAAGATGATGATTCTCCTACAGTTGACATAACACTATACACGTCTATGATTGGAAAACTCATATATCTTACTCAATCTGGACCAGATATTTCTAATGTAGTTGGCATTGTTGGAAGATTTGCAACTGAACCAAAATAAAATCACTTAATGGCAATAAAAAGAATAGTCATATAATTAAAAGGGACTATAGACTATGGTTTATGGTATCCTAACTCAGAGAATGTAGAACTTCATGTGTATATAGATGCAGATTGGGCAGGTTGTGTAGATGACAGAAAGAGTACCTCAGGAGGAGCAATATTCCTTGGAGACAGATTAGTTACTTGGACAAGCAAGAAGCCAAACTGTATTTCTCAGTCAACAACTGAAGCAGAGTATGTAGCAACAACATTAAATTGTTCTACAATTGTTTGGATCAAGCAGATGATAAAAGAATTTGGAATTTAGATTGACTATCCTATTGCAATTCATTGTGACAACACTAACACTATCAATATGTCTAAAAACCCCGTGATGCATGCAAAGACAAAACACATTGAAATAAAATATCATTTCATAAGAGAGAAAGTTACAGAGAAAGAAGTAAAGTTGGACTATGTGAGCACTAAAGAACAACTAGCAGCCATATTCACAAAGCCCTTACCAAAAGATACTTTTGAATATCTCAGGGAGAAGCTGGGAGTAATTCCCTTTCTTGAGTATGATTAGAATTTGTAGCTAGTGCATCAGTCCTTGGCGACTGATGAATGGTTGACTACTCTACTTCAGGAGTAGTACCCGTGCTTATTTTTTTTTGGCACCCTTTTCCATTGATGTCAAAGGGGGATTATATAGCAAGGGGGAGTATACATTCATGAAAAATAAAAATACAGTAATAAGAGATGCAGCAATTAAGAGGAGCTTTTGATGAGGATATTGAGAAGATTGTAAAAAGAAAAAGATAATTTTGGATTGATGGTGTTTTTCATATCATATGTTACCATCAATGTCAAAGGGGGAGATTATTGGAGATTTGCCTTTGTGCAAATAGTTGACTGTATGTTTGTCATTGATGACAACATATAGTATGCAACAGTGTTCTATATGTAATTCTTAGTATGGATATGTTGGAGCCTTGCACATTTATTTTTATATTGTAGACATATTCATTATGCTATGTTCATACACACAGATTCATTTGTGCAGTTTAAGTCAAGTTATGATGATCCGTTTTCTAGTTACAGTTTCAGGAGATTGTTTGTTAAGAGCTGACAATATTTACATTGTTTCTTCAATTGCGCCTATCTTCGAGATATGTGTGTTTGGATTAATGTTTGGTTACGAGTTTAGAATGTTTGGTTAAGAGTGATTTTCATGTTTCTTCTGAAGAGTGAAGTTTGAGTTAATTTGGTGGAGCTGACTGTGTGAAGCGACGTGTCCACTCATCTTGAGTTGTGCCATTGTAATTATGTTGCGTGCTTAGTTTAGCCGACAAGGAAGTTGTTGAAGAGTTTACTATAGCCGACATGATCATATATTTTGAGGAAGATACATATAGAAGTTCATTTGTGATCGCCAAGTGTGAATGAGAAAAGAGATAACATAAAAGAGTAGAGCAGAATGCTAGTTGTATTGGGACAGTAAAGCTATATCATTCATCAGTTGAAGATCTATGTGAAGAAGCAGAGAGTGTATACAATTCACTGGAATGGATCAAGACAACAGGTCTACTTAACAGTTCAACATTAGATATAGTGTATATCTACTGTGTAGAAGGTTGCATCCTTCATTATTTGAGTAGTGTGCTCTTGGACAATGTGTCCTCACCCCTAACAGGGTTATTTGTAAAAGACTCCTAACAGGGTCCGACCTTTGACCATGTCACTGTACTTATTGAATTATAAAGATCAACTCCTAACAGGGTTGTAAGATCTTCTAACATGGATCATTATACACTAGTGCAGTTCTTTGTGGGTGCTAATTCCCACCGAGGTTTTTTTACCTATTTTGGGTTTCCTCGTAACCAAAATTGTGGTGTTCTACTCTGTGTTATCTTGTTGTGTTTATGCTTAATGTTATTCTGTACTTAAGTGAATAAAGAATTAAATCTTGTAGATAACTAATTCACCCCCCCTCTCAGTTATCTCTTGGGACTATTCCTAATAGTACCACAACCGAAAGATAAGAATGTGATTAGAAGTAAATGGTATTTATAAATAAAATGGATGAAACATAAGAAGTTGTGAGAAACAAGGCAAGACTTGTCTGCAAAGGATATGCACAAGCGGAAGGATTGGATTATGGTGAGACCTTTGCAGCTGTTGCTAGATTAGGAGTAAGGATACTACTTTCTTATGCATCTTACAAGAAATTTAAAGTTTATCAAATGGATGTGAAATATTTTTTTCTTAATGGTATATTAGAAGAGGAGGTTTATGTTGAACAACCTGATTGTTTTGAGAAGAATTGTGGACAAGATTTAGTTTGCAAATTGAAGAAGGCTCTGTATGGACTGAAACAAGCACCTAGAGCATGGTATGAAAGACTGCACTCATATCTTATAAAAATTGGATTTGTTAGAACAAGTGACAACAACAATGTTTATCTAAAGGTTGATGAAGAAAAAAATTACTACTTGCTGAAATATTTGTATATGATATAATATTTGCAGGTAATGATAACCTAAGTAGGACATTTGCTGAAAAAATGAGAAATGAGTTTGAAATGTCAATGATAGGTGAAACCAATTACTTCATTGGCTTTCAAGTTTCACAACTTGATAAAGGTATCTACATCAGTCAGTATAAATACATCAAAGAGATATTAAAGACATTTGGATTTGAGGAATCAAACCCTGTTGGAACCCCAATGGTTACAGGTTGCAAACTATCTAAGGATGATGAATCTGATGGAGTTGATCAGACTATGTATTGATCTATGATTGGAAAGTTACAATATGTCGTGCATAGTAGACCAGATATTGCATAAGCAATTGGTTTGGTTGCAAGATTTTTAGCAAATCCTAAGGATATACACTTGACTGCAGTAAAGAGAATATTTAGATATTTGAGAGGAACAACAATTCTGGACTTTGGTATGGCTACAAGGAATATTTTTCACTAAGTATATATACTGATATTAATTGGGCTGGAAATGTGGATGACAGGAAAAGTACAAGTGGTGGAGTATTTTTCTTGGGTGCAAGACTTGTTTCCTGGACAAGTAAGAAGTAAAAGTGTCTGTAAAAATCTACTTTTGAAGCTAAATATGTTGCTGCTACCATCAATTGCACTCAGGTGGTATGGATTAAGCAACTAATTGAAGGTATACAAGAAAAGGTAAATGAACCTATTGTTATTCACTATGATAATACTAGTGCTATAAATATTTCTAAGAATCTAGTGATGCACTATAAGACTAAACACATTTCTATAAAGTATCATTTTCTTAGAGAACAAATTTAGGAGAAAGAGGTTAGGTTGGAATACATTCCAACTGGGGAAAAAATTGCTGGAATCTTTACTAAGCCCCTACCTAATGATAGGTTTGAGTACTTGAGAGGTAAGTTAGGGGTCACTCCCATATCTGCACTTAAATGAGAAGATGTTATACTGCATCAATCCTAGCTCTTTATTGTTGTATCTTAACCTAGATTGGTATTAGTGCCAACTCCTGGAGTTGGAGCATTTAAGTTGAAGGTATATGTTGCACATGAAATCAAAGAGAGATTGTTGTTGATTGGCCACTTTGGCATTATTGTCAAAGGGGGAGTATTTTCCATCAACACACTGGTACACATTGGTCCTGGTATTTGGTACATGTAGTGAGTTGAACAAAGTTTCTATCTCAGGGGGAGATACTACACATATTGGATGCTAAGAAGTTGAAGATAGAGTTGAACCTGAATAATCTATGGATGTGACCAGTTGGTTAGTTAGATTTCTTTGGGGACACACATGTCTATGTTGATTTGTTGTGTTGCCATCAATGCCAAAGGGGGATATTTTTGACATAACTGATGCTGGGAAATGAAGCGAAGGAAGTGGTTGATATGAAAATTATGGTTGAACAATGATCAGTTATGGTATTGCCATTGATGTTAACTATTATATCTATGTGTCGTTGATGATGATTGTATAATACAACATGCTAACAGATATATCTTAAGGTATGGTTCTATAGAAGTATTTGTAAACATGTTTGGATGCCACATGTAAAATCTTAACTAGTTATGATGACCAGTGAGTCTAGTTTGGAGAAGTTAATCAGAGGCAGTGAAAATGATTACGACTACAATTATCAAGAGTAAGATGACAATCAATTTTGACTATGTGATTTATTGTTTTGTGTTTGGTTATTTTCTAAAGTTTACTTAAAGTTAATAGATGCAAATCCTAAAATAATAATTCATTTGGTGAAAATATGTGAGATATTTCAAGGTTAAATATATATATTTGAAAAAGTGTTAAGTCTCTAAGTGGAAAATGGTTTGATCGATATCGGTGACTTGAACTGTTGTTATTGGTCATAATTCATTGGAGAATGTGCATGGACAATTGGGAAAAATTATTCAAAGGTTATATCATCGAGGTGAGCATGCTAAGGTGATTTGAGCAAGATGATTGCTCGAGAAGTAAAATAATTTATGAAATGATTTAATTTCTTGATTAAATCCAAAGTCGGAATGGCACGGTCAGTGAATTTTAAATTGTACATTGAGATATGTAATATGAAGCCAAGTGTGTGGTCAAATTGAGAAGGTATTACATTTTAGTGTTTTCTATGGTAGAGGAAACCTAAGAGAGAAGGAAAGCATAAAAATTGTAAAGAAGAAGGTGAATATGTTGGGTTGATTGTGTGTCAGTGTAGAAGAAAGAAGAGACAAAAGGTGTGGTCCAGTCAAGTGTTAGAGAGGTATGTGATGAATTTTGTCTAAGCCACAAAGGATCAGATCAACCTTAGAAGTTTGTTATTACACAGATCATTCTTACCTGTTGTTTCCTAACAACTACAATAGAGTACTGGAAATCCTCAAGTGAGGTAGATCTTAATAGATCTTTATTGTATTGAATTACTATATGGTGACACTGTGTTAAGTATTCAAATTCCTCTCACAAGGATACCTCTTACAAGGTACAAGCTTGTTATGAGCTTTAGGTAAACCCTCTCACAAGGTTATATTTTTCATGTATATGTAAATGCCTTTAATAGGGTAAAGCCTTTCATAGGACGTACTTCAGAAGAGTACAAACTTGTGGGTGCCATCCTCACCATGGTTTTTCCCTAGTTCAGGTTTCCACGATACAAAAAATCTTATGTCTATGTGTTGAATGTTTGGTGGTTGCTCATTTACTTTTGAGTGTTAAATTTTTGTATTGGTGGATAAGTGAAAAGTGTTTAAATGTTGAAATCGGTAGATTCTCAATTCACCCCTCCCCTCTTAGTAATCTCATCATAATAAGGTTAACAACCCTGGTGAGATCAAGGGAAGGAATATAATATTGAGCACTTGGAATTTATAGAGGAACTCCAATAGGATAGGAGGGAAGTGAATTGAAGCCTCCTAAGGTAATAAGATTCTAAGTGAGCAAAAAACCCTAAGAGGTCCTCAGAGGACTTGTGAGGAACTAGGTTTAGTTCTAAAGATAGAGTCTCCCTATCAAAGTGGTATCAAAACCTAAATATTTGGGCTAGTGTGAGTTACATGTCAGATAAATAATCAGTTGGTGAATCCAACATGGTGACAAATTTTGAGTTGGCCATTAAGTTAGATGACCAAGAATTGGATAATAGGTTTTCTCAGAGAGATGATATCCCAATTAGAAAGAAATGTGACGACTGAAGAAATGAGTGTCAAGGTGAGTGAAAAAGAAGATAGGGGAAAGGGAGTTATAGAAGAAGATGAAGTACTTGAACCAGACCCTGTGATCTCAGAGGAACCCTTTCTAAAAGCCTTAAAAGCCATGGGAGGAAAAGCCTTAGAAGGAATATCACTTTTTAGTGGAAAGATGGAACCAAACCTAGTCACAGAATGGATAGAGGGTTTGGAAAATCATTTTGAATGTGATGGCATTAGTGAAGCACAAAAGGCTAAGGTGGCTAAATCAAGATTGAGAGGAGTTTATCTAACATGGTAGAAGTTTGTTTAGACAAAGAGGCAAAATGAGGGTAAGAATCCAATTGCTACTTTGAAGGGCATGATTGCCAAGATTAAAGAAACCTACGTGCCTGATGATTATGAGATTCAACTTCATAGAAAGAGAAAAAATTTGAGACAAAAAGAATTAGATGTGAGCACCTATACGGAAGAGTTCCAAAAGTTGTCTCTAAGATCCAATGTGATGGAAGATGAAAGTATCAAGGTTGCAAGATACTTGAATGGGTTAAAGTGGAGTATCCAAGAAGAGATTAGCTTCCTGAGTCCTAGTATAGTTCATAAGTGCTATCAATTGGCACTCAAGGTGGAAGAGAAAATAAAAAAGAAGTTGGAATAAGGAAATAGGGGTAGAGGTAGAGGAAGAGACAATAGAGGTCAGAGAGGAAGTTTTGGTGGAAGAAGTAATGACCAAAGATCCCAAGGGGAATCCAAGATGACATAGAAAAGTGGGGATTCCAGTAGCAGAGGTAGCTATAGAGGAAGGGGATCTAGCAACAATAATAGAGGAAGGTCAGGAGGATCAGGGCGAGGATCCTACTTATCCACAATGAAATGTTACAACTACCATCAAGTTGGGCACCCTACCTATAGATGCCCTGAGAAAGATTATTCACCCCAAGGAGAGGATAGGAGAATTAACTATGCACAAGAAGATACTGCAAGTGTTAAGTCACCATAGGTGAGCTTAGACTCAGAGGTTGGAAAGAACCTCATGATTAGAATGATTTTGATAAGAGAACCACCGAAGCAGGAGCCAAGCCAAAGGAGATCCTTATTTAGAATAAATTATGAAATGATGGGTAAAGTGTGCAAGGTTGTTGTGGATTCAGGATCCACAGATAATGTAGTATTAGAGAAGGCAGTAAACAAGTTGAAGTTGCAAATAATTCCACAAGTACTCCTTATAGGGTTACCTGGCTTAACATAGGTCAACATGTTTTGGTAAATGAACAGACTTGGGTGGAGTTCACCATAGGAGGCTACAAAGACAAGATTTTTTGTGATATCTTTTCAATGGATGCATGCCACCTACTATTTTTTAGGCCATGGAAATGTGACAGGAAAACAATCCATCGTGGAGAAAATAATTCATGCTCTTTCCAAAAAGATGGAGTCACCTACAAGATACAGTCAATAGGAGAAAGAGAAGAGGGTAAGACTAAAGGCCCCAATGTGTTGTTAGTTGGTGAAAAGGATTTTTTGAACACTCTCAAAGAGGGAGGAGTTGGGTTTGTAGTGATTGTGCAATGAAAAGAAAAGAAGAAAGATAAGACAATGGACATACTTGTAGAGGTACAAACTTTGTTGAATCAATTTAAGGACATTATTAGTGATGGAACCCTTGCTACTTTACCACCACAGAGAGAAATAAGTCATCAAATGGACGTCATTCTAGGGGCTTATTTGCCTAAAAAATATCCATACAAGATGACTCATGAGAATAACAAAGAAGTGGCTAAAAAAGTGCAAGAACCTCTTGACAATGGACTGATAAATAAGAGTATTAAGCCCATGTGCAGTTCCAACAGTTCTAGCACCCAAGAAAGGAGGAACATGGAGATTATGTACTAACTCTAGAGCCATAAATAGAATTAGAATAAGGTATAGGTTCCCTATACCCAAAATTGAAGACCTTATGGATTATTTAGGGGGTGCACAATACTTCACCAAAATAGACCTCAAGAGTGGCTATCACCAGATAAGAATAAAGGAGGGAGATGAGTGGGCGATAGCATTTAAAACCACTGAAGGCCTCTATGAATGGCTTGTAATGCCATTTGGACTCACCAATGCTCCTAGCACATTCATGAGACTCATGAATGAAGTCCTCAAAGATTTTATTGGTAAATTTGTAGTTGTTTACTTAGATGATATCTTAATTTTTAGCAAAACTAAAGAGGATCATCTTAAGCATTTAGAAATTGTACTTAAAAAGTTACAAGAGGAACAACTAACCATAAATTTGGAGAAATGGAAGTTTATGAAGCAGGAACTTGTTTATTTCGGCTTTGTGATATCCAAAGGTGATTTCAAGATGGATGCATCGAAGGTGGAAGAAATACTAAGCTTGCCTACCCCCAAGATAGCTAGTGAAGTTAGGAGTTTTCATGGATTGGCTCAATTCTATAGAAAATTCATAAGGAACTTTAGTACAAATTATGCTCTTATATTTGATATAATTAAGGGTGGTATGAAAGCTAAGTTTCAATGGACCAATGATGTTGATAAGGGATTTGAAGTTCTGAAATAGAAGGTAGCTACACAACCTATACTAGTCCTCCCTAGTTTTGAGAAACTCTTTACCATAGAATGTGATTCAGGTAACATTGCAGTGGGGGAAGTTTTAAGTCAAGATAATAAACAAATGGCATTTTCCAGTGGAAATATTAATGAAGCTAATAATAAGTACTCATCCTATGAATTATAGTTGTATGCACTTGTCCAAACACTTAGGAAGTGCAGGCACTGTCTATTTCCTAAAGAGTTTGTATGCACTTGGCCTTGAGTTTTCTTAATTCCCAAGACAAGTTGAGTCATAGGCACATAAAATGGGTGGAATATTTACAGTCCTTTACCTTTAAAATAAAGCATAAGAAGGGAAAATGTAACAATGCAGTTGATTCCTTAAGTAGAAGGCTACTCAAATTCCAAGAAGTGGAGTTGAAGAGCATAGGAGTGGAGAGTTTTAGAGACCTTTACAAGGAGGATGAATACTTTGCAAAATCTTATCAGATTTGCCAATATTTTAGTAATCATTTCCACAGTGAGCATGCAAATTACACTTTGCAAGGACTCTTGTTTAAGGGTGGCCATTTGTGTGTTCCTAAAGGATCAATGAGAGATAATTTAATTAAAGAAAAGCACAATGGTAGCTTAAGTGGAAACTTTGGATTGAACAAGACTCTCGAGTTAGTTCAAAGGTTTTACTATTGGCCTAAGATGCATAAGGACATAAGGAGGTAGGTTGAGCGGTGCACAATTTGTCAAAGAGCCAAGGGAACATCCTCAAATGTTGGTATTTACCAACCATTGCCAATTCCCAATAGGGCTTGGGAATGTGTTGATGAACTACAACTGATTATATGTTTGAAGTCATTTTTTTGATGGTCAACCGAGTTACAAATATGATGATAAACATTAATTAGTTAATGTATTGTCATTGATGTCAATGTATTTGAGTATCATTATGGTAACAAACATATACTATGGATTAAATATTTGGAACAAACAAAGTTTATGTGGTCGGTAATTGGAGAGTTTTGTATACACCAATAACAGTGAGCACCGAGTAAATGCAGTGTATACTGATCACAGTGATAACCGAGCTAGGGGTCACCAACACATCACGATATTGACGGAGCAATTAAATCAAACTGAGGCCAGCTAAAATGATGAGCTGGCAAATTAATGATTCCGAGGTAAAATGATAAGATTTGTTATGAAGATCAAATGACTATGAAAATTCAAGGAAGATCAGATGAAGAAGATTGAAACATGTTTTTAACACAACTGCTAAGGAAGGTTTAAGAAGCAAAACCAACAATGGAGATTAAGTGGAAAAATATAAAGAATGGAAACTAAATGAGTTATGATGTCTATATAAGAGACAAGAGACTGATTATTAATCTTGATGCTATGATGTGCACACATGCGAATTTCATGCATGACTGATCAAACTGGTTAAAGACAGAACTGAGCATTTCTGCAGATAACACCGAGCAACATAGGAAAGAGCATTAACCGAGCAGAACATAGTATGAAGAATCAGATGGACTAAAGTGAACAAATTGATCAGAGGTATTATGTAATTAGTATAGATCTGAAAATCTACATATAGAGTTGTATTTAAATAAGATCATTACTGTATCCGTTTAACCATTGTTACAGATAAATCTCTTAACCGAGTAGGATGTGAAAGTCTTTATTATGAAATTCTAATGAATGTTGAGTGTTTTCTTGTTGACCCCATAGTGAATGATTGGTCAAGAGAGAAATGTTAGTTTTAAATCCTCTAACTAGGTCACATTTAATAGTGTGCATTGTAATATTTAACAGGGTTGGTTCTTAACCGAGCTCACTTCAGAAGAGTGAAATATTTTTGGTTACCGGTCCCAGGTGGTTTTTCCCTTAGTAGGGTTTCCACGTTAAAAATCAATGTGTTAATGTGTATTATTTTTGTGGATTGTTATTTTAATTTACACATTACTTTATCTACATTGATTGGTAATCACACTATTGATTTACTGCTACTTTGTATAGGAATAAAGTTTGATATTACTGTTTTATTTCACCGAGTTGATTTATATGTTTGAAATTGTTGTTATATACATCAAGGAGAATTTGGGATTGTAGGATAATTGGGATCCAACTGATTCACCCCCCTCTGAGTTACTCTAACAATTGGTATCAGAGCATACAGTGCTTAGAAGGAAAGTTTTAAAGGACTTAACCTAAAGATCACAAGATGTATAAGAGAGACACACTGAAGTAGAACAAGGAGAACTTCTCAACATGGAAAAGTAGAATGAGACTATACCTGTAAGGAATTGGAGATATTTTAACACTATACCTGGATAATCAATTCATCCTACCTGCTAGACCTTTGACTGTTACTCATATGAAAGAAAAACATGAACACAAAACTATGATGGTAGAAATTGCTTCTTCACTTACTAATGCTGAATTTGAGGATATCAAGACATGTACATCAACCAAGAAGATGTGGGACAAGATTACACTAGTTTATGGAGGAGATGCAAATGTACAAAGAGCTAAAGCTGAAAGTCTTCAAGGAAAATTTGATGACATGAGAATGAAAAAAGGATAGAACATAACATAGTACAATAAGAAAATCAAGGAGGTTGTGAATGCTATTCATGGAGCAGGTGGAACTATTGATGAATAAACTATTGTGAGTAAGATTCTTAGAACTTTATTGCCTATTTATTCTATAAGAGTCTCTGCAATACATGAAACGACAAAAACACCTGGAAACAATATTAATGTTGATAGTCTTGTTGGTAGACTGATTTCTTTTGAGCTAAACAATTTTGACAACAATGTTGTACCTACTATGGAATCTACATTTATGTCTTCTCTAAAAATTAGTAAATCTGGTAGCAAACACATGATAAGAAATAATAGTGATAGTGATAGTGATGTTAAAGAACTTGATGAACTTGAAGAATTAATGGTTAGAATATGACACAAAGGCAAATGAAGGTATAAAGGTAAACTACCTTTGATATGCTTTAATTGTAAATAAATTGGACACTTTGCTACTAGATGCCCTAACAAAAAGAATGATGAAAGAAATGAAAGATCTAATGACAAAAAAGATGATTGAGAATACATAAGTAACCGACAGTATGACAAAATAAATAACCAGGATTATAAAGACAAAGGCAAGAAAACTTGTTACATTGCTGAAGATAAAGATGATCACATTGATTAAGACATCGAGACAATATTTGTATCTTTGAAAAGGAAGATTTAGAAGAAGATGAAAGGTATGTTGAAACATCACTTATTGCTAAAGTTAGTAAACATGACATTTGGGTTATTGATAGTGGATCCACACATCACATGACTGAAGATAAAGAAAAATTTGAATTTCTTGAGCATTATAATGGTGGATCTGTTAGAATGGGAAATGATACACCTTGTCAAGTGAAAGGAAAAGGTACTATATTGTTGAACAATCAAATCAAATGTGAGAATGCATATTGGGTGAAAGGAATTAATTATAATATGTTGAGTGTTTCACAGTTAAATAATGCAGGTCACCGAGTTGCATTTGAAAATAAAAAAATCTAGAATCTATGATGACACAGGAAAGTTGATCGGCACTAGTGAACAATCAAAAGGTAATCTATTCTATCTTGACACTGCTGAAACTACTTGTTTGATGGCTAAGAATGAAGATGTATACGGTTATGTCATAAGAGGCTTTGTCATGTAAATTTTGACAACATGGTTAAGATTAGTAAGAAAATAAAATTTAGAGGCTTACCTAGCTTATCTAAACCTGACCATGCAATGTGCAAGAAGTGTCAAATGGGAAAATGTCAAAATCTAGTTTTAAGAGCAAGAATTTTTCATCTAATGCAATTTTGGAGATAGTTCATACAGACCTATGTGGACCAATGAGAACACAAAGTTATTATGGTGACATATACTTTATTTTATTTGTTGATGACTACTCTAGAATGATGACAGTCATGTTCTTAAAATAAAAATCTAAAGCATTTAAGATGTTCAAATGGTACAAAGCTAAAGTGGAAAAAGAAAGTGGTAGAGAATTGAAATGTTTGAGATCTGATAGAGGAGGTGAATTTATTTCTGATGATTTCACTAACTTTTGTAATGAGTATGGAATTAAGAGACAGGTCTCTGCACTGAGGACACCACAAAAATTAGAATTGTTGAAAGGAGAAATAGATCAATTATGGATTATGCTAGAACACTGATGATTGAAAACAATGTTGCACAAACATACTGGAGAGAAGTTGTAAGTACTACTGTATACACACTAAACTAAGTACAATTGAAGAAAGATACAAACAAGACACCTTATGAACTATGGTATGGTTATACACCTAATGTGAGTTATTTTAGAATATTTGGAAGTCGATGTTATATTATGAAAGATGATAGAAATGTGAAATTTGATTCAAAAAGTGATGAATGAATATTTCTTAGATATTCTACTAAGATCAAAGCTTATAAATGTTCAAACAAGACTTCTAACAAGATCATTGAAAGTGCAAATGTAAGAGTTGATGAATTTGCTAAGAAAAATGATGAGGAAATCATAAAAGAACCGGAAGATTACATTAGATTTGTCTACATTGAAGAACCTGATACTTTGCCCAAGTAGATCTACCTAATGTTGTCATGCAATAGGGTAATGATACCAAGAAACAAGAGGCACCAACCGAAAATCAAGAAAATGTTGCAACTAAAGATCATGATCAAGAACACAATGAACCTATTGGAGAGGACAATGAAGAACAAAGAATTGAACCTATACTTGCAAAATATGTAAGAAGACATCATCCACAAAATCAAATTATTGGAGATAAGAGAGCTGACATGATGTTACGAAGTAAGTTGAAAGGCAACACATGTTTGATCTATGAATTTGAACCTAAAAATGTTAGAGATGCACTTGAAAATGAAGAATGGATTATTGCAATGAATGAAGAAATTCAGAAGATACAAAAAACCAAAACATGGACATTAGTACCAAGACCGAGTGATAAGAATGTCATTGGCACAAAATGGATATTTAGAAACAAATTGAATGAGAATGGAGATGTAATCAGAAACAAAGCAAAACTAGTATGCAAAGGGTATGCACAAAAAGAAGGTAATGACTATGGAGAAAAATTTTCACCCTTTGATAGACTTGAAGGAGTTAGAATATTACTTGCATATGCAACATATAAAGGATTCAAAGTATATCAGATGGATGTTAAATCTGAATTTTTGAATGAGATACTAAAAGAAGAGGTATACATTGAACAACCTGAAGGATTTGTTGATCCTACTCAGACAAGCATGGTATGTAAGTTACACAAAGCATTATATGGATTGAAACAAGCACCAAGAGCATGGTATGAAAGACTACACTCATATCTTATTAGTATTGGATTTATTACATTAAGTGACAACAACAATTTGTATTTGAAAGGAGGAAATGATGATAACTCTTATTGCTGAAATTTTTGTTGATGATACTATATTTGGAGGAAATGATAACCTATGCACATCATTTTCTGATGAAATGAGGAAAGAATTTGAAATGTCAATGTTTGGAGAGATCAAAAAATTTCTTGGCTTGCAAATTTTACAACAGGCTGAAGGCATCTACATTACTCAATCAAAATACATCAAGGAAGTACTGAAGACATTCAGAATGGAAGAAACAAAACTAGTTGGAACACCTATGGTGACAGGATGAAAATTGACAAAAGAAGATAAGACACCTGAGGTAAATCAGACATTGTATAGATCTATGATTCTAAAGTTGATGTATGTTGTATACACAAGACTAGACATAGCACACATAGTTGGAATTATAGCAAGATTTTTTGCTAATCCTAGAGAATCACATATGACTGCTGTAAAGAGAATTTTTAGATACCTAAAGAACACTGAAGATTATGGAATATGATACAAAAGAGATGGAAAGTTCGAAATGAAAGTTTACACAGATGTTGATTGGGCTGAGAACATTGATGATAGAAAGAGCACTACTGGTGGAGAATTATTTATAGGAGAAAGATTAGTTACTTGGTTAAGTAAAAGGAAAGGATGCATATCTCAGTCAATTGTAGAAGCAGAATATGTTGCTGTTGCTGCAAACTGTTTGAACATTGTGTGGATAAAATAAATTTTGAAAGGCATGAATGAAGAGATCACTGATCCAGTGGTAGTTTATTGTGATAATACCAGTGCAATAAATATTTCAAAGAACCCTATGATGCATGCAAAAACAAGGAACATATCTATCAAATCTCACTACTTGAGGGAACAAGTACAAGAGAAACAAGTTATATTGGAATATGCACAATCAAAAGAACAACTTGCAAACATATTCACTAAACCCTTACCAAAGGATACATTTGAGTACTTGAGTAGTAGACTATGGGTTCATCCCTTGTATATCGACCACTAAGCTGACTAGGAGGTTGTATCAATCTGCATATACTCAGAATATCAATCATGTTGATGCAAAGCTAAACTAGACTGACACAGACATATCAATACACTAAAAGGTCCTTATTCTACTGCACCAAAAACTAGAGATATTTTTTGGCTACTGAAGAGCTATATATTTTCTTTTTGGCATTGTTGTCAAAGGGAGAGAGATTCAATGAAATATCTATCCACTACAAGGGAGAAAAGGAGAAAAGAGAAAGGGAGATAAATGACATATATATCTACAGAGAGAAAATATTCAAGAACAAAAGAGTCAAATATATAGGGAGAGTCTACATGGTGAGTTTTTAATGTTGAAACATTTTATATATACAAGCTAGGGAGAGCTACAACATTTTGTAGTTGTAGAATGAAAGTTTGGTATTCTATGGCATTTTCATATTGCATATTTCATATTGTGTTGCCATCAATGCCAAAGGGAGAGATTAATGAACTACAACTGATTGTTTGTTTGAATTCATTTTGTTGATGGCCAACTGAGTTACAAATGTGATGATAGACATTAATTAGTTAATGTATTGTCATTGATGTCAACTTATTTGAGTATCATTATGGTAACAAAAATCTACTATGGATTAAAGATCTGGAACAAACAAAGTTTATATGGTCGGTAATTGAAGATTTCTCTTTACACTGAGTAATAGTGAACACCGAGTAAATGCAGTGTATACCGAGCACAGTGATAACTGAGCTAGGGGTCACCAACACATCACGGTATTGACTGAGCAATTAAATCAAACTGAGGTCAGCTAAAATGATGAGCTGAAAAATTGATGCTTATGATCAAATGACTATGAAAATTCAAGGAATCTCAGACGAAGAAGATTGAAACGTGTTTTTAATACAACTACCGAAGAAGGTTTACGCAGCAAAACCAACGATGGAGATTAAGTGGCAAAATATAAAAGATGGAAATTAAATGAGTTATGATGTCTATATAAGAGACTAGAGATTCATTATGAATCATGATGCTATGATGCACATACATGCAAATTTGATGCACGAATGATCAAACTGGTTAAAGATAGAATCAAGCATTTCTGCAGACAACACCAAGCAACAAAGGAAAGAGCATTAACTGAGCAGAACTGAGTATGAAGAATCAGATGAACTAAAGTGAACAAAATGATCAAAGGTATTATATAATTAGCATACATTTGAAAATCTGTAAACAGATTTGTATTTGAATCAGATTAGTACTGTATCAGTTTAACCATTGTTACAAATAATTCTCTTAACTGAGTAGGACGTGAAAGTCTTTATTATGAATTTCTAATGAATGTCGAGTGTTTTCTTGTTGACTCCATAGTGAATGATTGGTCAAGAGAGAACTGTTAGTTTTAAATCCTCTAACAAGGTCACATTTAACAGTGTGCATTGTAATCTTTAACAAGGTTGGCTCTTAACCGAGCTCACTTCAGAAGAGTGAAATATTTTGGGTTACCGGTCCTAGGTGGTTTCTCCCTTAGCAAGGTTTCCATATTAAAATCAATGTTTCAATGTGTATGATTGTTGTGGATTATTATTTCACTTTACACATTACTTTATCTACATTGATCGGTAACCATAGTATTGATTAACTGCTACTCGTTATAGGACTAAAGTTTGAGATTACAATTATATTTCATCGAGTTGATTTATATGTTTAAAATTGTTGTTATATACATCTAGGAGAATTTGAGGCTGTAGGATAATTGGGATCCAATTGATTCACCCCCCTCTCAGTTATTCTAACATGTGTAAGTATGGATTTCATAGTTGGTTTACCCAAAACTATGTCTGGGTTTGACAATATTTATGTAGTTGTAGACAGGTTTAGAAAAAATGAGTCATTTATTCCTTGAAAAGTGAATCATGATGTTAGTCATATAGATCTTTTTTTCAAATAATTCAGTAGGATACATGGATTACCAGTTAGCATAGTCAGACAGAGATACCAAATTTATGGGTCAATTTTGGAAAACCCTATGGAAAATATTGGGTACCAATCTGTCTTTTGGGTCTTCTTACCATCCCCAAACTAATGGGAAGACAAAGGTGGTCAACAAGAACCTTGGAAACCTCTTGAGATGTTTAACTAAGGAGTATGGGAAGGCTTGGGATCAAGTGATTCATCAAGCAAAATTTACTTACAATGACATTGTGCATAGAACAACAGGGAAGAGTCCATTTTCAATTGTCTATGGAATGCATCCTAGGGGTATATATGAGATGAGATACATGGAGGGAAGAAGTGGACATGTTGAAAACTTTTCACAATCAATGAAGGAAGTGCATGAACACGTGAGAAGAAATCTAACTGAGAACACTCAAAAGATCAAGGAAAAAGTTGATGTCAGGAGGAAAGATGTATAGTTTGTAGTAGGAGATTGGGTTATGGTTAATTTCAATAAGTCTAGACTTAAAAAGGGAGTGCCAAGAAAGCTACAAATGAGGAGAATTGGTCCTTGTCAGATAATGGCTAAGTATGGGAATAATGCCTATAAGGTGGATTTATCTAAGGACATAACATTGTCTCCTATTTTTAACATAGAAGATTTGGTACAATATAAAGGTCCCAGTCCCAACAGAAGTGAAGAGGTTCCTAATGTTGTAGAGATGGTCAGTGATCTGACATTACCTTCCCCACCTAAGCCTACAATAGATAAGGTGTTGGATACAAGAATTGCAAAGAAGACCATAAACAATAATTATATGGAGTATCTGATCAAGTGGGAACATATGCCTCCAACGTAGGCTTGGATACCTAAAGGTGATATCAAGAAGCTAGGGATTGATCTTTCACTATTGTCACATGATGTGACTTAAGCTCTTCTCATTTGGAGGCGAATGGTGCAGGAGCACCTAAGGGTTATTTGTGTTTAAACCTAAAATTTTTGGTTTGTAAGACCTTTTTGAGGTCATGTAGATAAATAATAATTCTTCTATAATCCATTAGGTGTGTTGGGGAATGCGGTGAGTTGGTTGTGACAAATGTGTCAAAAGACCCTAATATTGAATTGTAAGCCAAAGTTGGCAAATATGAAGAATGACACCAAGAGTGCAAACTATGACTTAATTTGTTTGCAATTAGGTCTGGGAGATGTTTAGTGGTAATTTGGAACCCATAAATTGGGTCTATGCATTGAAATGTAGAAATATGTAAAAGTTGTCAAAAGTTGCTCGAGCAACTTTTGCAACTTTGCAATGTTGCATGACAACATTTGGGCAAAAAGTTGCAATGTTCCCTAAGGTAGTTATGGGTCAGAATAGTTATTTGAAACATGGGAGGGGGACATATTTAAGGTCTTCTTGAGCATTTTATAGAGGTTGGAAACATTTTGGTACAAATTTCAATTAGAAACATTTGATAGTTAGGGTTATTTTTTACTGTGTTTTCCTCACAATATGGTTCTTTCAGGTCCAATGGATTGAAATTATCAATCTTTCATTGCAAACTGGGAGAATTGCACATTTCATTGATTTTCATGCTCTAATTTAGAGTTTTTAGTTATTAGGTTGTACATGTAAATAATTTTGTCCCTGATTACTCTCTGGACTAGACAAGGTGTACATAGTTAAAATGGCTCCATCTTGGGTTCCCAACATGGCAAGCACTCAGCCCTTGGGGAATGAAAATGAAGTCCATGTACATTAGTTTTATATTTGGTAGGATGATAGAAGTTGTCTGTGGTTTTTAAGCTCTTGCCCTAGGCAAGCTCTTTCATAGCCTGGATAGGAAGCAAGAGTATCAAAAGTGTGTAACTTGCAGGAGTTGTTTGGAGGAATGAATCCAAGACCTTGAAATTTATTAGTAGGTTCATGCAGATCCTTGGTTACGATTTGGAGGGTTGGTGAATCCATTTGAGTAGATTTTGCAATGAAAGTTTCCAAACTGGCTTGTTTTCCTATAAAATAGTCCAGTTAGGGTTTGGTAGTGTACAAACAATTTGAGGTCCAAGACTTGCTATTTTTCCCTTCATAACAACGTGTACACGATTCATTGTGAGGTTTTCTCCATCAAAGTCAAGCAAAAAATGGCTCCACGACATCAACAAGGTCAAACTGGAAGAATAGGTAAGTGATTCTACAACCATGAATGCTATTTGTTTTGAAATTTAGGTTTAATTTTTAGTTTTTCTTCAAATTTGGTTGTGTAGTTCTCTTGTCTTAACTTTTATGTTTAATTAGAGTTTTAAAATAGATTTTATTTTTATTGCCAGGAAGGAATGATATCCCCACAGAAAATCCTCAACCAAACCCTCCATCTTCTCCTCATGCACAAATGGATGCTGAAAATAACCAAGAAAATGAACCCCAACCGCCCTCACCAATTGATAAACCTCCTCTTGGAACACATGAAAACCTGATAAACCAAATAGAAAATGGGAAAATAGAAATAGAATCTTTAATTAGGAGGTTAAAAGATTCTATTGGTACAAATCCTAGAAGGGCAACACTTTCTAAATCATTAGAATTGATCTTGACCCACGTAGGTTCAGTTAGTGGGCAACTAAATTTATGTCACAACAAAAGAGAAGAAAAAAAATAATATTATGCAAATAAATTATCATATGAGGACATAAAAAAAAAAGAAATCACAAAAGCCGACATTTTCAAACTTTTTAAAGCCAGGGGAAATTGAAACTCTTAAACCCACAACAAGGAGGATCCCAATTCATTGGTGCTTGAATGAAGATATAAAAACAAATTTTTGAGATAGATGGTGGATGGTCTTTGATTCCCCTCCTTGTAACAATCATGAGGTTCCTATCTATTTCCCGAGGAAACTCTATTGTGAGTTTGTCCTGAAGGAAGTGCCAAATTATTTTGACTTTCTAGAGTCTCAGGGTAGAGGTGGGGGATCATCATTTGATAGACCTCTGACACGTCGTGACCCTAATGCACCTAGGTTGCCCAGTGGCAAGCCAAAGGTGGATCAGGTTAGTATTCCTTCCAATGTGAAGGAACACATGGAGGTGGACACACTAGGCATGATTAGTGCTCTGACACAGACTCTCATTCAGTGCACCACTCCTCTAGTTGAGGGTGACCATGGTCAGTCTGTGAGGGGTCATTTTTGTCATTCTCGTGGATCCCTGTGCACATTTGGTACTACTGAGAGAGAGGAAGAGGATGATGGATTGATGCCTGATGATTTTCTCAATACAACATTTGGCATTGATACACAGGTAAATATTTGCAAGCTCATTAAATTTATTTGATCATATTTTATTTTTAAATAAATGAATTTAATTAAATTAGTATCTATTGTTTATGATGAAAATTCAAGGAGCAAGTGTCGGTGGTAGTGGGAATGATCACCCAGACCCTTTATACAATACCACGTCAACTCCATAAGTATGTATCGAATAAAACATTTTTTAAAGTATACATTTGATTATTCTATAATTATATGGATGTTTGTCTCATAACTTATTGTGCATGTACATTAGTTCACTGCTGGGCCATCGACGTTGACTGTA
>MU226460.1:1158382-1171598 GCA_018584345.1 Thuja plicata
AGGGCCTGGTTGTTCTTGGAACACCCCTGCACACCCCTGCACGCACGCGCACGCACACAAACACACACACACACACACACACACACACACACACACACACACACACACACTCCAAAATCCATATCTATACAATATTTAAAAGTCTCTAATGGATTCCAAGTGGTCATGGATTTTGAACCACGAGAACTTCAAAAAAACCCATCTTTTACATAATTGGACCAAAACTAGCCAGTGAACTTGCGAAACACAAATAATTTAACAAAACCTAACCAGAAAATACAACCTACCAATATAATACCACACAAAGCTTGGAAAATACATTGAAAACACTATCTAATCATTCATTCAGTCTATTCAATCCAATAAAGTGATGGATGATGGCTCTGTCACAAAATTACATTGCAAATTGATCCTTCCTTGTAATCAGTCCATACAAAATAAAAGCTAACTGTCAGATTAGGGTTGGATTCACCTTATATACTCCTATCCCATCTGTCTGGACCATGTTTTTGGGATTTGGGCACCTTAATGGCCGATTCCTAAAATCTAGGAAATGTTGTCATGACAACTTTGACAACTTTTGTCAAAATTGCAATTTTCACATTTTGAGTGTCCTAATTGGTTCCAAAATTTACTAATTGACCTTAAATGGCTAGAAAAAAACTAAACATTATAAATCTTCCCAAATTGGGACTTTGTTCAACTCTTTGACTTTTGAGTTGAATTCTAGGCCTTAGACTCCTAGAATCAACTAGACTCAAACACTAATCAACCCTAATCTTTCCTAACATTAACACACTTCAAAACACACTAGGGACATTATAAGATTATTCCTTATTCATGGATGGTTGGCCAAACAAACCTACAATTCAAAAATGATTAAGATCTTTCAATAGACCTTAAGGGTGCTCCTGCACCATACTCCCCTTGCAACAAGCAAGTTAAGGAACTTTTGGTGACAAGAACTCCTCACTGATGCCATATTTCTTGAAGTCACTTTCTGCTATCCAAGTGGCTTCTGACTTTGGTTGTTTCTTCCACTTCACTAGATGCTCCATGTAGATCTTATGTCTTGTTTTCTTTTTCACCCTTGAATCCAATGTCTTCTCAACTTGTGGATTGTCCCGTTCCAGATTCTTGAACTCTCCCATGGCCTTATGTACCTCTGTTCTATATTTCATTTCATCATCTCTGACCCCTTATACTTTATCAAATCTTTCACATTGAATATTAGAGAAATTGACGTCTCCTTGGGCAACTTTACCTTGTATGCATTAGGTCCATACTTTGCCAATATCTTACAAGGTCCAATTCATTTTATCTGTAGCTTGCTGGGTATCCCTTTTTGTAGTCTTTCCTTATTCAGGAATACCTTGACTATTTCACTCACTTCCAACTGCAATTCTCTTCTCCCCTCATCTTTCTTTGCCTTCAACCTTTGATTTGCCTCCATCAAGGTCTTTTGCACTTGCTCATGAGATTCCTTCATTGATTGTGCAAAATCATCAGCATGTCCACTAATTCCCTCATATCCTTTGAGGTCTCTGAGTTCCATCACACCCCTTGGATGTGCCCCATACAAAATCTCAAATGGGATCTTCCCTGTAACTCTGTTGGTACTGTCATTGTAGGCAAATTCTAGCTATGAGATAACTTGCTCCCAACCTTGTCCATACTCCTTGGTCAAACATCTAAGCAAGTTCCCAAGTACCCTATTGATTACTTCAGTCTGCCCATCCATTTGAGGATGATAGGCAGATCCATGAGATAAGTTTTTACCTAATCTCTTCCTTAGGGTCTTCCAAAAGTGACCCATGAAATTTACATCCCTATCTGCAACAATGCTCATTGGTAGGCGATGAATCCTTACTACTTCTTTGAAAAACAAGTAGGCAATATGGCTGGCATCATGTGTTGTTTTACATGGTATGAAGTGGCTCATTTTACTAAACCTATCTACCACTACAAATACACTATCTAAACCAGTTGGAGTTCTAGGTAAGACCACTATGAAGTCCATACTTATGCATTCCCAAGGTCTACTTGGGATGGGTAATGGCTGGTAAAGTCCTACATTAGATGAAGTGCCTTTAGCCTTCTAACATATGCCACACTGCTCCACATACCTTCTTACTTCCTTGTGCATCTTTGGCCACCAATAGAATATCCCTACTAAGTACAATGTCTTATTTAATCCAAAGCGTCCACATAGGCTTCTATTATGCTTCTATTGTATAAGGTTATCTCTCATAGAGCCTCTTGGAACACATAGTTTCTTGCCTTTGAATAGAAACCCATTCTACAATGTATACTCTGCAAACTCACTATGAAAATGATTCTCAAGATTCTGACACACCTTATATATCTCTGAGAGATCTGAATCTCCCTCATATAGGTCCTTAAAACCTTCAA
This sequence comes from Thuja plicata, assembly GCA_018584345.1. NCBI lineage: Eukaryota > Viridiplantae > Streptophyta > Pinopsida > Cupressales > Cupressaceae > Thuja > Thuja plicata. The sequence goes on from MU226460.1 coordinate 1,160,795, forward strand.
CCCCTGTACTTTGTAACTAAATCTCTTGGATGGTAAGTAGTCTTCTACTAAGGTCATCTGAAACTTTTTTTTGCACTCCCTTCTTATGTTTGATAGTAAAGGTGTAGGACTATAGGAATTCCATCCACTTGATGTGTCTCAAGCTAAGCTTGTCTTGAGTGTTTATGCAACTCACTGCTTGGTTGTTTGTGAAGACAAAAAAATATTTGGGCAAAAGATAATGCCTCCACTTCTTTAAGGCTTGTGCAAGAGCATATAGCTCCAAATCATAGGAAGAGTACCTAGACTAAGCCTCATTTAGTCTTTCACTAAAAAAGGCCAAGGCTTGCCTTCCTGACTTAAGACAGCTCCCACTGCAATGCTACTTGCATCACACTCCACAATGAATGGTTTATCAAATCTTGGTAATAGAAATATAGGCTGAGTAGCCACTTCCTTCTTCAATCTCTCAAATCCATCATTATCTTCCTTTGTCCACACAAATTTTGTTTTCAATCCTCCTTTTATAGTCTCTAGGACTGGAGCACAAATCTCACTGATTCTCCTAATGAACTTCCTATAGAATTGGGATAACCCATGGAAGCTCCTAAATTCAGTCCCTATATTGGGAGTAGGCCAGTTCAATATGGCTTGTTCCTTCTCCTTATCCATTTTTAAGTCACCCTTGGAAACCACAAAGCCAAGGTAGACTAGCTCTTTTTTCATGAACTCACTCTTCTCAAGGTTTATGGTGAGTTTCTCTTCCTACAACTTCTTCAACACTAACTACAAGTGTTTCATGTGATCCTCTTTAGTTTTACTAAAAATTAAGATGTCATTTAAATAGACAACTACAAAAACTCCTATATAGTCCTTCCAGACTTCATTCATCACCCTCATAAAGGTGCTCGATCCATTGGTAAGCCCAAAGGGCATCACTAACCATTCACACAACCCCTCTGTACTCTTAAATGAAGACTTCCACTCATCACCCTCTTTCATCCTAATTTTATAGTACCCACTCTTCAAATCAATTTTAGAGAAGTACTTAGCACCCCCCAAGCAATCCATCAAGTCTTCTATTCTAGGAATTGGAAATCTATACCTGACAGTTATCTTATTTATTTCTCTAGAATCAGTACACATTCTCCACTTACCTCCCTTCTTAGGAGCCAACACCAATGGGACAACACATGGGCTAATGCTCTTCCTTATCAACCCTTGGTCCAAAATCTCTTGGACTTGTCTGGCTATCTCCTTGTTTTGCTCTGGTGTCATTTGGTATGCAGCCTTGTTTGGCAAGGATACTCCTGGCATGAAGTCAATTTGATGACTTATCTCCCTCTTTGGTGGAAGGGTGGCTGGTGTACCCTCACAAATTATGTCCTTGAGATGGTCTAACAATTCTCTTACCTATTGTGGTATAGGTGCCTTCTCATGAGATTCCTCCTCCTTTGGCTTTAGCAAGATTGCATAATCAACTTCTTCTTCCTTCATATCCCTTAGAAATTATTTTCCACTCAATAACATGGCACTAGATTCTTCCTTCTCCACTGTATCCTCTTCCAGTATGGATTGTATTTTTTAAGTGACCCCATTTTTATTGAAGGTGTACTTGTTGTCTTTCCTGTTATGGACTGCATCTCTGTCATACTGCCACGGTCGGCCAAGCAACAGATGGCAAGCATCCATTGGAAAAAAATCACATAGTATCTTGTCATGATACTTTTCAATGGAAAATTCCACCCACACTTGTTCATTAAATAAGATATTCTGGCCCTTATTCAACCATGTGACTTTATAAGCACATTCATGTGGAATTTTAGTGAGCTTTAACTTCTCTACTGCCTCCTCTGATATAAAATTGTCTATAGATCTTGAATAAATGATCACCTTACATACTTTTCCCATTATCTTTCACTTGACCCTAAAAAGACCCCTTCTTTGCTTGTGTCCATCCTTAGTGGGTCCTTTAATTAGTATTCTTCTAAGAATCAAAATTTCTCCTTTCTCTGAATCCAGACTGACCTCTGAATGCTTGGTGTTGTCCTCCTCTTGGACATAGTTGATCCTCTTTTCTCCTTGTGAGGATGCTGGTTTATCTAGACACCTATATGCAGGGTGCCCCAGCTATCCACAGTTGTAACATTTCATGGAAGAGAAATGGGATCCCCTTCCAAAACCTCCTATCCTTCCTTTGCCACTATTATAAGAACCCCTTCCTCTATTGTTGAATCCACCTCTATTGTTTGACTCTTGTCCCTAATCTTCATATCTAGAGTCACCTTGACCTCTATTGTCATTTCCTCTACCACTTGAACCTCCTATATGGCCACTTCTATTGTCTCTACCCTTTCCTCTACCTCTGGAGCTAGAATCTTGTCTTTTATTTAGTTTTTCTTCCACCTTCAAAGCCATTTGAAAAAAACTATGAATGGAAGTTAGGGTAAAGAGACTAAGCTCTTCTTGAATGTTCCACCTTAATCCATTAAGGTATCTTGCTAATTTAATACTTTCTATCTCCGGAATTCTTGATCTAAGACAAAGTTTTTTGAATTCTTTGGTATAAGATAACACATCTAGGTCTTTTTGCCTAAGATTTTACCTCTTCTTATGCAGTTGGATGTCGTAATCCTCTAGAAGATAATAATTGTTCACTTTTTCCATCATTGTCTTCCAATTTGTTATGGGCTTCTTTCCCTCTTTCTCTCTTTCTTCCTGCAAGAACTTCCACCATGTAAGTGCTTTCCCTCTTAGCCTTGACTTGGCTATCTTCACCTTTTGGGCCTCTGTAATCCCATCACACTCGAAGTGATTCTCCATTCCTTCAAGCCATTCCATAACCATTTCAGCATCCATCTTGCCAGAGAATATTGGGATGCCCTCTAGAGCCTTTCCACTCAATTCCCTGAGTTCTTTCAGGAATGGTTCCTCAGGTAGAAGAGGATCAGGCTCTGGTTCTATTTCCTCTTCCACTGGTTTCTTTCCCTTATCTATCCCTTCATGCATTTCTTCTCTCAACTTACTAGCAGTCTCAACCACTTCTGCCATCTTGATCTTTATTTCCTCCATTGCTTCTTCAAGAAGCCTATATTTTATTTGTTTCTCTAACAAATCTTTGGCCAACTCTGCATTGGTCACCATGCTGGATTCACTCTAGTCTGACATACACCAATTCAATCACCCAAGCCTTTCAATGGATCTGATACTAATTTTATGGGGATCTCCTCTCCTAGAGCATTTTGGCTCTCTCCAAGACCTTCACTGGGTCTCTCTTAGGGTCTCTTTATCTACCCTAACTAGAGGATTCTTTCCTAATCCTCTAACTCCCTAGGAACTTCCCACCAACTTCAAACTCAACTCCTTTCACTCTTTCTTAGCTTTCTTGCAACCATGGCTTCACAAGCCTCCTATCACTCTAATGGTGTTAACTACCCAAGGTTAGGTTTTCCCACTCCCCTTAGGTCTAATAAAACTCCTATGGATCCAATTTGATGAATCCTTCAACCATTTTCCAATCACGACCCAAAATCAAGCTCTTTGGCCCTTGTAGCCTTTTTAGGCCTATTAGCCCTCCAAATCACTGAAAAGGTGTTCTTGCTCCCACAAAACCTTAACAATCCTAGAAATAAATTGGATATTATATGTGGGTTTTTCTTCCCCTTGAATATTTTCTAGGTCTCAAATCTCAATGGTGTCCGTACAGTAGATTTCTACCAAACCCCTAAAAATAAGGGTTTCAAAGGCATGTAGACTGGTTTGAAAAATTGGTCTTCTTTCTCTGATTAGTTAGACTCCTCTGAACTTCTCCTTCCTCTAGAAGGTCTGCACCACATTCCTCCTCACTCCTCCAACCTTTATTGGCTCATACCAATCATACTGCAATCATCATTACCAATGTTGTATCCAGTTACCCTAGCCAAAATGCTTACCACTCGCCTAGGGCCTGGTTGTTCTTGGAACACCCCTGCACACACACACTCAAAAAGCCATATCTATACAATATGTACAAGGCTCTGATGGATTCCAAGAGGTCATGGAGTTTGAACCACGGGAACTCCAAAAAAACCCATCTTTTACATAACCGGACCAAAACTAGCCAGTGAACTTGCAAAACACAAATAATTTAACAAAACCTAACTAGAAAGTACAAACTACCAAAATAATACCACACAAAGCTTGGAAAATACATTTCAAACACTATCCAATCATTCATTTATTCCATTCAATCCAATAAAGTGATGGATGATGGCTCTTTCACAAAATTACACTACAAATTGATCCTTCCTTGTAATAAGTCCGTACAAAATAAAAGCTAACTATCATATTAGGGTTGGATTAACCTTATATACTACTATCCCATCTATCTTGACCATTTGGTTGAGATTTGGGAACCTTAATGGCCGATTCCTAAAATCTAGGAAATGTTGTCATGACAACTTTGACAACTTTTGTCAAAATTGCAATTTTCACATTTTGAGTGTCCTAATTGGTTCCAAACTTTACCAATTGACCTCAAATGGTTAGAAAACAACTAAACATTATAAATCTTCCCAAATTGGGACTTTGGCAAACTCTTTTACTTTTGAGTTGACTTCTAGGCCTTAGACTCCTAGAATCAACTAGACTCAAACACTAATCAACCCTAATCTTTCCTAACATTAACACACCTCAAAACACACTAGGGACTTTATAAGATTAGTCCTTATTCATGGATAGTTGGCCAAACCAACCTACAAGCCAAAGCTGATTAAGATCTTTCAATAGACCTTAAGTGTGCTCCTGCACCACATCCATATAAATCCACTGAAGATGATCCCAAAGGTGCATTTTTGAAAACACCCTACGATGTTCTGCATGTCAAAGATATTAGGGCTTACATCCACTGTAAGTATGAGTCTCTGGGAGACTTCAAGATCTATAAGGAGATGAAGGACATGATTGGAGTAACTGGAAAATGGAAAGAAGGGTTCACACATCTAGAAGATCTCAGTGTCATGCGAATGATAGAACTCTATGAATTCAACGAAGAGGAATGGATAAAAATAATCTTGAGCAGAGTGCATGACCAATTCCTTAGATTTGAGATCAACCAGTGAAGATATGCAACAATTTGATTCATGTAATAACAAGTTTGGACAATTTTGGAGTCATTCTTGTTGTAGAGAGGAACACAAAGAAACAAGTGAAAAACCTAACGCATTCACAATGGGATTAGAGAGCAATGACCATTAATGACATATTTCAACATGATTTCAGACTAGCTTCCATGATTCTTGGATATAAAATACACTACAAAAGCTGACCTAACTCGGTATCTATGAGAGTAATCATGATGGCCTACAGAAGGTAAAAGAAAATGTTAGGTATAACCTTTGCGAAGTACCTGCACAATAGTTTTTAGAGAATGTGAAGCAGATCAAGAAGGATAAGTCTAAGGCATTTAGATTCAGGTCTCTATTGGTAGACATGTACATCCACATTGTACATATCTTTCTTGGTATGCAACCTAGAGCTTGGAAGGATAATGAACCCACTGGAATTTAGATTACACAGAGTTACAAAAGACAAAATAGTACATGGATTGATGGTGAACTATTTGGTATGATTAATATTTTGCAGAGGTAGCTGAGAGAGAGAATGAGAATACCTAAGGATTTGGTAGAAAAGTATAAGGATACAATCATTTTCATGGTTGAAACTGATTGTATTTGCTTTGAGGCAGTTCAACCTAGAATGAAATGACGCTATCCTATAGGATATGAAGTTAGTTCTGAGGTTTTGAATATGCAAGTTGAACACATACTATCCTCAACTATTGATCCATCCAAAGAAAGATGGGGCACCTATGAAGAGAAGTCTGAGAAGATAAAGGAAGAAAAAACTTGAGCTACAAGGAAGAGGAAAGTGGAAATGTAGTAGATAATCTAGCAGTCGAGGCTGGTATTACAAAGGAGGAGATGAAAGAGGTAAGGAAGAAGATGACACAAGGTGTTTATGGTTTGGCGAGAACTCCCCTTGCAACCCTTCTACTTCTTGCAGAGATAGTGATGTTAGTAATAACTGAGAGAGGGGGGGGGCCGTGAATCAGTGGCCTCAAAAATTAATCCTTAAATCAACCCTTTGAACTTATAACCACAAATTATATCTCAAGTTATCTTCTATCCTACAAGATGAATGCCATGAAATACTTATATCAATTTACTACTTGTTGGATTTCTTTGTTAAACCTTCTTTTGTACGTTTACCGATAAGCAGTCATCTATTTACCGAAACACAGTAAATATGCAGAGTATACCGATAAATCCAAAATCAACTATGTAAGATACAAAATAGTAAATAAATGAATCATACACACATAACACATGGATTTTTAACGTGGAAACCCTGTTAAGGGAAAAACCACTGGGACCGGTACCCCAAAATTTCACTCTTCTGAAGTGAGCCCTGTTAAGATCCAACCTTGTTAAAGGTTACAAACACACTTTTAGGTGTGACCTTGTTAGAGGATTTAGAAATAGTTTGTCAACTAGTATCTGGCATCTAATGCCACCATCCTTGATTAAATTCTCTTGGCCTGTCAATAGGTATCGGGCATATCCAATGCTACTTTTGTGTTCAAACTTTATGATACTCCTTGGGATGTATCTCAATTGAAAAAGACTTTTAAGTCCTGCTCAGTTAAGAGGATTATATGCTTCAATGGTTAAAATGAAACACTAATGATGTATTCATACATACAACTCAATTGCAGATTTTCAGATCTATTGTAGGTCCATTACTTCACTGATCAATATAATCAAATATATACCTTTGATCCACACTTTTTTTTCTCTGTGATGCTTGTCTCACTGTTCGTCGGTGTCTGCAGAATCTAGCTCTTCCTTTATCTTGTTGATCAGGATTGAATTGAAGACTTTCTTCTCCTTCAAATTTTCTTTAGCATCTTTCCTCTTCTCTTGTTCACCCCACACACACAATTCATAATGAATTGAGTTTGTCTCTTATAGACATGATTTCCTCTTTTCTAGGATTTCTTGATCTTGGCATGTTCAACAATCTTTGCCAGTAGATTTAAAACAAATCTCCAGTTTGATCTCGTAAAGATCTTCTTTCCAACTGGACAAAGCAACTTTAAATCAGTTACTTATCTCCGTAATATCTGGATGATTAAAACAATGATAAGAATCCATTAACTCTATATTTAGCTTCTTGACAGCTAATCATTTTTGTCATTTTTTGAACTCTCTGTTCTGTCAGTCAACACTTCAGTTAGTCATCGGTGATAACTGACTGTTGTGTCGGTGTGACTTTAGTTGTCATCAGTATCTCCATCCTTGTCTTCTCCATCAGGCAACACTAAAATTCTTTCCGTCGGGTTACTCTGTGTTTTGCTCGTCGGTCAACACTGTAACTCTTCTCGTCGGTAATGTTGTGCATTTGTTTGTTGGGCAACACTGTGACTTAGTTCTTTTACTTTGACTGTCGGGTGCACTCCGTCAGTGTATGTAGTCACTTAGTGAATACTTGACTTGTATGCATTACTGATTAGCATAGCCTTGATTCATGATTTCTTTGAAGTCTTTGGCAGTATCTCCATGACCATACAGATTATATCAAGTTTGACATCAATGACAATACAATACATTAACTGATTTAATACCTTGCATGATCAGCAACTTAACATCTTCAAACATTCAATCAGTTACATGTCATCAATCTCTCCCTTTGGCATTGATGGAAACATACTACATTATCATACTATACTATTACTAATACAATATGAAATATACAGTTTCATCAAGCTTTTCTAATGTAACTTATTACAAATGTCTGGATATCGATAAGCTCAAATAGCTTTGATTTGATTCTTGCAGTTTTATTTCTGTCTTTAATCCCTTCTCTGGATGGATGTAGAATCTATTTTTCTCTGGTGTGATGTGTTATTGTTCTGTGTCAAACTCTCTCCCTTTGACTATTCTTCTCTTTTGATGTTTTTCTCTCCCTTTGTATTTGCTCTCCCTTTCTGATTCCTTTTCTTCTTTTGGATACTTTGATGGATATACTAAGATGATAATGGATAAAATCTCTCCCTTTATCAGTATGATAATGAGATATTTCTTTCCCTTTGACATCAATGCCAAATGGACCCTTTTCTATCCATAATATATTCCTTGAATTTCCCAATCCATCGGTAGTAACTCTGTTGCTCAGAGTAGATGAATACCTTGCTGTGTAGAGATTTATCTTTGAAGTTCATTTCTCTGCTTGCATCAACATGAATGATATTCTGATAATATGTAGGCTGATGCAGCCTTCTAGTCAGCTTACTGACCAGTAGACAAGGGTCTGACCCCTAGTCTCTTTCTCAAGTACTCAAATGAATACTTGGGCAGTGGCTTGGTGAAGATATCGACCAATTGTTCCTTTGATTGCACATACTCAAGTATCACCTCCTTTCCCTGAACTTGTTCTCTTAAATAATGATACTTGATGGAAATATGCTTTGTTTTAGCATGCATGACTGGATTTTTGGAAATGTTTATTGCACTGGTATTATCACGATAGATAACTACTGGTTCTAAAATTTTCATATGCATACCTTCCAGTAATTGTTTGTTCCATGCAATATTTGAGTAGTTTGCAGTAGCAACAACATACTATGCCTCTGTAGTAGATTGTGAGATGCATCCTTGTTTCTTGTTGATCCATGTGACAAGTCTGTCACCCATGAAGAATTATCCTCCAGTTGTGCTCTTTCGGTCATCAAGATTTCCAGCCCATTCAGCATCGGTAAAGACCTTAAGTTCAAATTTGCCTTCTCTTTTATACCATAAGCTATATTCCTCGGTATTATTCAGATATCTTAGAATTCTTTTCACAACAGTCATATGTGATTCCCTGGGATTAGCAGAAAATCTAGCAACTATTCCTACTGCATGTGCAATATCTGGTCTGGTATGTACAACATACATGAGTTTTCCAATCATTGATCTATACAAAGTCTGATTTACCTCTGATGACTTGTCCTCCTTTGTCATCTTGCATCCATTTGCCATCGATGTTCCAACTGGTTTGGATTCTTCCATCTTGAAAATTTTCAATACTTCTTTGATGTACTTGGATTGTGTAATGAAAATACCTTCATCTTGTTGCATGATCTGCAGACCAAGAACTCGATCTCTCCAAACATAGACATCTCAAATTATTTTTTCATCTCATTTGCAAATGATTTGCATAGCATATCATTGCCTCCAAACATGATATCATCAAAAAATATCTCAGCAATCAAAATGTTAGCATCAGTATCTTCCTTCAAGTAAAGATTACTGTTGTCACTAGTTCCTACAATTCCAATACTTATAAGATAGTTATGAAGTCTTTCATACTAGGCTCGGGGTGCTTGTTTCAATCCATACAGGGCTTTGTGAAGTCTACATACTATGTCCCTCTTGTCTGGATCAACAAACCCTTCTGGTTGTTCAATGTATACCTCTTCTTCAAGTATTCCATTCAGGAATTCAAATTTGACATCCATTTGATATACCTTGAATCCTTTATATGTAGCATAAGAAAGTAATATTATTACTTCTTCTAGCCTAGAAATGGGTGCAAAGGTATCTCCATAGTCAATTCCTTCTTCTTGTGCATACCCCTTGCATACTAGTCTTGCTTTATTTCTTGTGACTTCTCCATTCTCATTCAACTTATTCCTGAATATCCATTTTGTACCAATGACATTCTTGTCATCTGGTCTTGATACATGTGTCCATGTCTTGTTTTTCTCTATCTGTTCAATCTCTTCATTCATAGTAGTTATTCATTCATCATTATCTAGTGCAGCATTGACAGATTTGGGCTCATAATAACAAATAAGATATCTTGGATTTAGAGACTTACTTTTGGTTCTCATACCAACCTTCTTTTCTCCAATGATTTGGTCATGTGGATGGTTCCTTCTGACATATCTTGTAAGTACAGGTACAACTCTTTGTCTATCATCTTAATCATCATTTTGTTCTTCATTCTGTTCTCCATCAAGTTGTGCATCATCTTGAGCAATATTTTGATCATCGGTATTTGCAGCCTGATGCTAGGGTGCAATGATCTGTTGCTCAGAAGCTCTACATTGTTGGTAGGGTAGAGTGTCATATTCCTCATTGTAAGTAAACTTATTGTAGTCCTCTGGTTCTTTAGTGCTTTCCTTTTCATTCTTCTTTGCAAATTCATCTATCTTTACATTTGCACTTTCAACAATTTTGTTAGAGGTTTTGTTTAGACATTTATAAGCCTTGCTCTTGGTAGAATACCATAGAAAGATTCCTTCATCACTCTTAAAGTCAGTTTTTCCATTTCTATCATCTTTTAAGATATAACATTGATTGGCAAAATTTTTGAAATAACTTACATTGGGTGTGTATCCACACCATAGCTCATAAGGTGTCTTTTTGGTGTCTTTCTTCAATTGTACTATGTTCAATGTGTAAACAATAGCACTGGCAGCTTCCCTCTAGAATATTTGGGTGATTCCTTTCTCTATCATTAGTGTCCTTGCACAATCAACTATGGATCTGTTCCTTCTTTCAACAATTCCATTCTGCTGTGGTGTTCTCAGTGCAGAGACCTGTCTTTTGATTCCATGCTCATTACAAAAGTTAGTGAATTCATCTGAAATAAATTCCCCTCCTCTATCTGATGTTAAGAATTTTAACTCCTTACCACTTTGCTTCTCAACCATTGCTTTGTACCATTTAAACATCTTAAATGCTTCTGATTTATCTTTTAGAAACATGACTGTCATCATTCTAGAGTAATCATCAACAAA
>MU226460.1:1196032-1209002 GCA_018584345.1 Thuja plicata
TTATTTTCTTACCTTATCTCTTAAGTTCTAAATGTGAAAGTAGAGAAATGAAATGAAATTCAATTTGGTTAAGTAATGTTAATATGTTAGTAAATGAATACATTAAGGGAACCTTAAGGAATGTTATTTGAAGTAGTAATGATTTAATGTAAAAATAAATAAATTTGTTAGTTGCAATTTTTGGTCATAAGACCTGATTCCTTATGGGTTCCTTGGCGGGGACGTTACAACAACTCTAGATCTTCAATATAGAACCTAAACAATTGAAATCTTCTTCACCGAACACACTGAACACACTGTCTGAAACAATAACTAGTATCTTGACATCGATGACAAAGCATTAATGTCGGCACACCCAAAAACCAAACTCTAACATGCTCAACAATCATCCAACAATCCCCCCCTTTGGAATTGATGGAAACATGCAAAGTGAAAAATTGATCAATGCATAAAGTCATTAATATATTCACCTGATCACTCTAAATATCCAGCATCAATACAATCAACACAATCTCTCCCTAGCATAGTAACTTCTATTTTTCTCATACAATCTCTCCCCTTTGACATCAACGAAAAAGGACCAAAGATATGAAAAAAGAACTAAACTTGCCTCAAAAGGCAAAAATAAAAATTTCAGTATCAAACCAAAATAACCATAAGACTATTCCCCCTAAGGAGAAATCCCCAAACTTCATCAATCCAGTGAATAATATTTGGATAGGCTTACTGGATTGATGCCATCCTCAACATCAATTTCTCTGATAAGGAGGGGCTATCACCCCAAGCTTCTCCTTAAGATGTAAATGTATCATTTGGCAAAGGATTTGTAAAGATGTCATCAATCTGTTCCTTAGTAGATACAAATTCCATTTTTACTTCCTTTTCATTGACTTTATCCCTCAAGACATGAAATTTAATAGAAATATGTTTTTTTCTTGAGTGTAACACAAGATTCTTTGAGATACTTATAGCACTATATTTATCACAGTAGATGATAATAGGTTCGTCAATGTTTATCTTTATATCCTTCAGCATTTGCTTCATCCAAATAGATTGATTACATTTTATTGTTGCAGCAACATACTCAACCATGGCAGTAGATTGAGAAATACAATCCCACTTCTTACTAACCCAAGATACTAGTCTCTTACCCAAAAAGAATGCACCTCCACTAGTACTCTTTCTGTCATCAACATTTCCTGCCCAATCAACATCATTGTATGCACATGAGTAAAATCATCATATTTTTCCTTTCATAATCCATTTTCAACTATACCCTTCAAGTATCAATAAATTCTTTTGGCAACAACTACATGTGATTCCTTCGGTTCATCTTGAAATCTTGTAGCAATTCCAACAACATTTGATATGTCTTGTCTAGAATGAGTTAGATATTGTAGTCCTCTAATCATAGATCTATATAATATCTGATTAGTACAAGATGATTCATCATCTTTAGTTAACTTGTAACCAGTAACCATAGGAGTTCCTACCGGTTTTGAATCTTCCATACCAAATTTCTTCTGTAATTCTCTGACATACTTGGATTGTGTGATAAAAATTCCTTTATTTAACTATGTAATTTGCAATCCAAGAAATAATTTCATCTCTCCTATCATAGACATCTCAAATTTGTTTTGCATTTCATCAGCAAAACCTCTACTCAATTCATCATTACCACAAATATAATATCATAACCAAATACTTCAACAATCAAGATATTGTCTTCAATTATTCTGAAATATAAGTTACTATATGCATTTCCCTTAATGAAACCAATCTTTATCAAATACATGTCCAATCTAGCATACCAGGCTTTAGAAGCTTTCTTTAATCCATACAAAGCTTTCTGCAATTTACAAACCATGTCTCCTTCTCCAGTTAGAGTAAAACCATAAGGTTTCTCAATATAAACATCTTCCTCTAATTCACCATTCAAAAATGAAGACTTAACATCCATCTGATAGACTTTAAATTTTCAGTAAGCTGCATATGCAAGAAATAATCCAACAACTTTAAGTCTAGCTACATGAGCAAAGGTCTCTGTAAAGTCAATACTTTCCATTTGTGAATATCCTTTGCATACCATGCTTGCTTTATTTTGAACCACTTTACCATCTTCGTTAAGCTTAATTCTGAATACCCATTTAGTACTGATCATATTTTTGTCAAAAGGTCTGGGAACAAGAATCCGAGTCTTGTTCTTCTCAATTTGATAAAGTTCTTCTCTCATTGCTTTCATCTAACTCTCATCATTGCAAGCTTCTTTTACATCTTTAGGTTCAAATTTAGATAAGAAACATGTTTCATCCCTAGAAATCTTTCCTCTTGTTTGAACACCTTTATTCTTATCACCAATAATAACATCTTCAATATGATTAATCCTTACATACTGTGGAGTTTTTGGTGTAGGTTGTGTAGAAAACCCTTCACTGTCAATATCCACTTCATTTTCCACAGGTTCTCTCTACTCTTCCAATCTATTTTGATTTTGATTTTGCACTTCCATAATCTGATTGTCATACCAAAAATTTCTTTATGATCTCTACATATTTTCATCAACTCTGACATTTGCACTTTCAACAATCTTCTTTAGTCTGTAGTTATAACATTTATAGATTTTTCTCTTTGTAGAATATCCAAGAAATATTCCTTCATCACTTCTAGGATCAAACTTTCCAATATCCTCACCTCTCTTAGTGTAGTGCATTTACTTCCAAAAATTCAAAAATATTTCTCTGTAGGAATATGCCCAAACCATAGTTCATAAGGAGTCTTATTGGTTCCTTTCCTAATCTGTACTCGGTTCAAAGTGTATACTGCAGTGCACACTTATTCTCTCTAGTAGATTTGCATAACTTTTCCTGCAATCATCATAGTCCTAGCTGTATCTAGGATAGTCCTATTCCTTCTCTCTACAACACCATTTTGTTGTGGGGTTTGCAGAGCAGAAGTCTATCTCTTTATCCCACGCTCTTCACATAATGCATAAAACTGACCAGATGTAAATTCTCCAGGGTATATGTAAAACGACGGGGGACCAAAAAGGTGCCAAATTCCCTTTTGGTCCCCAAAAACACATAGCTTGGATGATTCAAACAAGTCTAAGACGTGTTTTCTAGCAAACCTACAAAAAAATATCATTTTTTCTTGTGTGCTCCCTGTCATGTTTTCACGTGGCTCATTAACAATAAAATGAGATGGCTTGATATTGTAGATCTCTTTGTTAGCTATCTAACCATATAATTTATTTTGAATTCTCATTATGTTAAGTTTTTCATCACTAATTTGTTTTGTAAGTATGTTCATTTTTTTGTCAAAAACCAACTTCTATTCATTTCGGCTTAGATTTTGGCTCGTTCGTCAAATTTTGAAACAAATTACATTTTTAGAAACTATATTCCATTCTACACACTTTTAAAAAAGAGTTTTGATTTTTGATTAGTTTTCAATGATTTCTAGGGTGAGCACATAGAAATTTCACGTTTTCAGGATGTGTCCACTTCGAAAAATCGTAAAAAATAATACTTTCATCAAAAAATTAGTAGAAATGTATGGGATAAACTAGCTGGTGTTAGCTAATTTATCACTAGAGCGATTAAAAAACTTTAAAAAAAAGTTAACATTTTAGGGGGAGCACACCAGATGTTATGTTATATTTTTTCACAAAAAATAGGACCACTTTTTGTACTCCCCCTTTTTGAGGGCCTTAATCTCCACCATTTCTAAAATAAATTAGTGGTTTAGAAACTCGATTTGGAGTAGAACAACTCTTGTTTTTGTCACATTTTAAAATTTTGAGGTTAACTATCCTCAATTTCTCGTTCAAGTTCAGAGTTTTCTGATTTAAAAAAAAAAATGGCATCGTATACCCCCTTTTTAGTCCCCCATCTTTGTGCACTTACCCTCCACCTTTGTATTATCTTAGGAATCTTAATCTGTTCCTAGATTATATTTCTACCATCATCTTGAATATCTAAAATTTCTGAAAAGCTTCTGATTTTTCTTTTAAAAATGAAACACACACCATTCTTGAATAGTCATCAATAAATAGTATAAAATTTCTATCACCATAATAGCTTCTTGTCTTAGTAGGACCACATACATTTGTATGTACCAAATCCAACACTCCATTTGAGGAATATGTCTTGTTCTTAAAAGTGGATCTAGTCAGTTTACCCAATTGACATTCTTTGCATATGTTGTTAGGCTTCATCAGTTTAGGTAAATCTTATACAACATTAATACTGCTAATTTTCACCATATTATTAAAGTTCACATGAATAGATCTTCTATGTCATAAGAAATTGTCGTCAATCTTAGAAAACAAGCATTTACTCTCAGTAGTTTTCAAATGAAATAGATTACCAACAATTTGTGTACCTGATGCAATAATTTTTCATGTACTTCCAATAATCTTGTAGATTCCATCCATAAATTCCAATTTGTAACCTTTATCCAATAGTTTTCCAACACTCAACAAATTATGATTCAAACCTTCAACATGCAGGACATCATTCGTATTGTTTTTACCATCAAGAGTAATATATATTTTCCCTTTAATCAAACAAGTGATGTAGGAGCATCTTGGGTTCCTGAAAATCTTGTGTCAACCAAAAATATTTTTGCTTTTGAACTCAGTAGATTGTTGGAGACTTTTGGTAAAATGCTCGGTAACTACTCTGGAGTTCTCAGTTGAAGGCTCGATTCACCGTCCGACTCAGATACTATTGTTGGCTTGGTTTCACCGAAAGGTCTTGATGGCTTGGTGGTTTCTTGTTTCCTATCTCAATAGTGGGTTTTGTTTTGTTGGATCTTCGGATTGACTTGTGCATTTAATCTTGGTCATGATATTAATGTGGGATCTCTCATTGGGAAACGTGTGGACCTTAATATGGGTAGTTGAACTTTCTCCTTTTTTGTATCTTTAGGATCTTTTGGGAGGACCTTTTCGGTAGCCTCTTGTATAAATGTAATGATCTTTTCTTAGGTTAGTGGTAGTGGAACTTAGGAAGAAGAAGCTAGAGATTGTGAATCTCACATGTATGAGGATTGTATCTGAATAGATTTTGAATGTATTGGCTATAATCAGGAAGGCCTTTCAGCCCGAGATGTATGAAGTTTGATGAAATAAATTAAAGATTTTGTATTCCTTCTCTCCTTCTCTATGATTGAGCTTCCAAGTTGTGATTTTGCAAGAAGGTTTGGTGTTTGGGAGTGCCTTTGGCCCCAACTACTACCCCTCCTTGTGTTAGGTGGTATCAAAGAGAGGTTAGATATGAGGTTCCTTCTTGTAAATCCTAGTTGTTAGTTGTTGTGGGGTAGCAGATTGAAATTGGAGCTACAATTACAGAGGGTTTCAAGATGGTTTGAGGGAAGTGAAATGCAGATCTAGGCTTAGCTGATATGCTAAGACAAATTTTTTCTAGATTAGAAGCTATTGAGACAGCTCAACATCGAGGAAGACATGTTGAGGATGTTAGTGATGATGAAGTCAAGGAAGTGTGGGAGGAAGCCGCAACTGCACCTATAATGGATCAAGGAGAAGAAAGATTCCTACAAGCTTTGACAAGTTTTAAGTCCACACCACAGTTTAATCCTCCTAAGTATAGTGGAAGTTGGATTCAGATGAATTGATAGAATGGATAACCAAGATGGACAAATAATTTAAGTATGAGAACATATCAGAGGAAAAAAGGTGAAGATTGCAAGCACAAAAATGAAAGGCCATG
Source organism: Thuja plicata (assembly GCA_018584345.1). NCBI lineage: Eukaryota > Viridiplantae > Streptophyta > Pinopsida > Cupressales > Cupressaceae > Thuja > Thuja plicata. The sequence continues at coordinate 1,201,765 of MU226460.1, forward strand.
CATCCTTGTGGTGGGAAAATCTGCAATTGGATCGAAAGAAGAAAGGTAAAGACAAAATCAAGGTATGGGATAACATGATAAATAAGTTGAAGGGAAAGTTTCTACCTTGTGATAATCAAATTAACCTAGTTAGGAGAATGCAAAGTTTGAAGCGGAAAGATAGATTTGTGAAGGATTACACTGAGGTATTTTATAGGTTAGATGTCAAATCTGGACATGCTAAAGATAAGGTAAAAATAATTGCAAGATACTTAAATGGATTGAGGAGTTCTATTCAAGAAGAGATCGGTTTGGTAAAGATGGAAAGTATTGTGGAGGCTTATTAGTTTTACCTAAAATCTTGGGATAAATTGAATAAAAGACATGAGAAAAGACAAAGACAAAGGGGTGGTAGATTCCCTAGAGGAAGAGGTATATCTTATGGTGGAAATAGTAGATCTAATCAGGACAAGACAGATCAAGACAAAGGCAAGAACAAGTAGAAAGGTGCAAGTTCATTCAGAGGAAGAGGTAATTAATCATGAGGTGGATATGGTAGAAGAGGATTCCAAGGAACTAGTTACAATTGTGGCGAAGAGGGACATAGATCATTTGAGTGTACACATGCAAGCAAGAAGGTTGGTAGTAGTAGAAATTCTTTGGTGCAAGAAGATTCACTGAATGAACCTGAGAAGGAAGGAAACCTGATGGTCAGAAGATTATTGTGGAGTGAAAATAATAAGAAAGATTCGGTAAGAAAGAGTATGTTCAAGACCAGATGCAGAGTTGCAGACAAAGTTTGGAAAGTGATTATTCATAGTGGAAGTTCAGATAATCTGGCATCCGAAGAAATGGTTACAAAGGGTCGGTTGGAAAGATTGAAGCACCCAAAGCCCTATCAGATTTCATGGATCAAGGATGACTATACACTTATGGTAAGTGAATAATGTCTTCTGAATCTGAAAATTGGAAAGTATTATGATAAGGTGTTGTGATATTATGCCTGGATTGTTGTCATATTTTGTTGGGTAGACCTTGGAAATATGATAGACATACTATACATGATGGAAGATTGAACAAATATATTATTTGGATTGATGGCAAGAGGAAAATATTTCTACCTTTGGTTGAAGAATCTATTGGTGAGATATGTACATCTGTGAAAGTTTGTTTGATGGAAGGTAGATAGTTTGTTAAGGATCTGAAAATAAATGTTATATGTTATGCTTTGATTCCTAACAAACCAAGTGAGAAAATAGAAGATAAATTTCTTGAAGAGGGTGAGAAGTTTCTCACCAAGCACAAGGAGATCATTTCAGATAATGTACCTGATGGTTTTCCACCAATGAGAAATATTATTCATTGTATGGATTTGATTCCTGGAGCTAGTTTGTCAAACAAGGCACCACATCGATTGACACCAACCGAGAATGAGGAACTCAATCGATAAGTTCATGAGTTGTTTCCAAAGGGTTTGGTCAGAGAAAGTTTAAGTCCATGTGAAGTACTAGTTGTGTTGGCACCTAATAAGAATGGAGAATGGCGATTGTGTGCTAATTCAAGAGCTATAAAGAAGATAATAGTTAAGTATCAGTTTCCTATACAAAGAATGGATGATATAAAGGATTGTTTAAGTGGAGTAAAATATTTTACCAAGATTGATTTGAAGAGTGGATATCATCAGACCATAATCAGAGAAGGTGATGAATATAAGTCTTCTTTCAAGACAAAAGAAGGTTTGTATGAATGATTGGTTATGTCTTTTGGTTTAACTAATGCACTGAGTACTTTTATGAGGTTAATGAATGAGGTTCTAAAGAAATTTTTGGGTAAATTTGTGATTGTGTACTTGGATGAAATTATAATATTCAGTAAGACCATAGAAGATCATTTGTTTCACATTAGACAGGTATTGCCAAGATTGAAAGAGGAAAAGTTGTTGATTAATTTGAAAAAGTGTTCCTTCATTAAAGAAGAATTTGTGTATTTAAGATTTGTGACTTCGGCTGATGGTTTAAAGATCGATCACGAGAATTTTGAAGCTATACTTGATTGGCCTACACTTGAGAATGTCAGTGAGGTAAGATCATTTAATGGATTAGCAAGTTTTTACCAAAAAATTATCAGGAATTTTAGTTCAATTTGCAATGATATGACTGAGACAATGAGAGGAGATAAGAGATAATTCAAGTGGACACGTGGAGTTGATAGGAGTTTTGAGACTTTTAAATTAAAGGTTGTTGAATTTATCATGTTAGCCTTACCTGATTTTAATAAGGTATTCTAAGTTGAATGTGATGTAAGTGGCAGTATAATAGGAGCTGTGTTGAGTCAAGAAGGTAAGATTATTGCTTTCTTTAATGAGAAGTTGAATGATGATATAAGGAAATATTCTATGTATGATCAAGAATTCTATGCCATTGTTCAATCTCTAAAGAAATAGAGACATTATTTGATGTCGAGTGAATTTGTGTTGTATACTGATCATAAGGATTTAGAGTATTGGGTAGTCAGAATAAGATGAATTAGAGACATATGAAATGGGTAGAGTATTTGCATAATTTCATGTTTGTGATAAAGCATAAGAGTGGAATATCCAACCGAGTTACTGATGCATTGAGTAGAAGATCTTTGCTGACTAAAATGAGAATTGAGGTTCTTGGTTTTGTTGATATGAAGAATTTGTATGAAACTAACCCTTATTTTTCTGATTCATGGAGAATGTGCAGAGCACCTATCCTAGATCAACCAAGTAGGTTTGAAGACTGTTTCATTCAATAAGATATGTTGTTCAAAGAAATTTAGTTATGTATATTCAGAGGATCAATGAGAACCAATTTGGTAAAGGAGAAGCATAGCAGTGGTTTGGATGGATATTTTGGCATTGATAAGACATTGAGTTTACTTAAGGAAAGGTATTTTTGGCCTCAAAAATAAGGATGTTCAGAAATTTGTGACAAGATGTGGAGTTTGTCAAGTTGCAAAAGGAGTAAGTCAGAATACTAGATTGTATACAACTATTTATGTTCCTGAGAAACCTTGGAGTGATATCAGCTTGGATTTCATTCTTGGCTTACCAAGGACAATAAATGGTAATGATTCCATATTTTTTGTTGCTGATAAATTTTCCAAGATGACATATTTCATACCATGTAGGAAAACATCAAATGCAGTGCATATAGAAGATCTTTTCTTCAAGGAGATTCTTAGATTGCATGGATTACCGAGGAGTATCATCTCTGACCAAGATAGTAAGTTTGTTGGATATTTTTGGAAAACTCTTTGGAAGAAGTTGGACAGCGAGTGTAAGTATATCTCTACATTTCATCCATAGACTGATGGACAAATAGAGGTTGTAAATAGAATTTTGGGTAACCTATTGAGATTCTTAGTTGGAGACAAACCAAGTAATTGGGATTTGATGTTAGCACAAGAAGAGTTTGCATATAATAATTCAGTGAATAGGAGTATTGGCTAGACACCTTTTCATATTGTTACTGGAATACAACCGAGAGGTATATCAGACTTGAGAGATATTGCTGGAGAAGAGAAGAGGAGTGTTGAAGGAGAAGAATTTTTTGAGTTTATGAAGTCATTGCATGAGGAATTGAAACATAAGTTGGAGCAAATTAATCAGAAATACAAGGATAGTGCAGAAAGATCAAGAAGACATAAGATTTTTGAGGTTGGCGATGAAGTGATGGTTCATTTGAAGAAAGGCAAATTTATTGTTGGAACTTATGGTAAATTGAAGATGAAGAAATTTGGTCCCTACAAGATATTGAGGAAGTTTGACACTGGAAATTCTTATGAAGTAGAGTTATTTGATGACATGGAAATATCACCTATATTCAATATTTTAGATTTGTATGAGTATCATGAACCTGATGAAGAAGTGATATTCCTGAGTGATTATCCTAAGAAATAGATAGAAGAAGTTGAATAGATTTTGGAACAAAGAATTGGCAGAAGCAAAAGATGAAAGGATTACATGGAGTACTTGGTAAAGTGGAAGAACAGTCTGACTAAAGACTCTACATGGATTTATCAATCTGAGTTGGATTTATCTTAGGTTGTACCTCACTCGTGATTCAGAGAATCATTCTTTTCAACCCTAGGTGTCTGATACAGGAGCATCTTGGGTTCATGGAAATCTTGTGTCAACCAAAAATATGTTTTCTTTTGATCTTGATAGCTTGTTGGAGACTTTCAGTAAACTGCTCGACAACTACTCTGGAGTTCTCGGTTGAAGGCTCGGTTCACCATTGGACTTGGTTACTATTCTTGGCTTGGTTTCACTGAATGATCTCAGTGGCTTGGTGGTTTCTTGTTTCTTGTCTCAATAGTGGGTTTTTTTTGTTGGATCTTTGTGCTGACTTGTGCATTTAAATTTGGTTACGGTATTAATGTGAGATCTCTCATTGGGAAACATGTGGAACTAAATCAGGGTCGTTGCTTTCTCCTTTGCTGAATTTTGAGGATCTTTTAGGTCGACCTTTTTGGTAGCCTCTTGTATAAATGTAATGATTTTTTCTTAGGTTAGGGGTAGTGGAATTTAGGAAGAAGCTAGAGATTGTGGATCTCACATGTATGAGGATTGTATTTGAATAGATTTTGAATGTATTGGTCATAACCAGGAAGGCCTTACAGTCCAACATGTATGAATTTTGATGAAATAAATTAAAGTTTATGTATTCCTTCTCTCCTTATCTATGTTTGAGCTTCCAAGTTGTGATTCTGCAAGTAGGTTTTGTGTTTGGGAGTGCCTTTGGCCCCAACTACTATCCCTCCTTGCATCAACAAGGAGCATTGTTACCAAAACTAACAACGTCACTATCATAATATTCAGCCTTTACAAACTTATCCTTGTCACCATTCATATGATGTGAGCATCCGCTATCGATGACCCTTTCATCTCTTTTAACAACTCATGAAACCAATGCATTTTATTCATTAGGTTTATCTTCTTTAACAACAATAAACACAATTTCATCCTCACTAGAAACATACCCATCATTAGTCATACCTTCTTCAACAACATAAAAAATCTTATGAATATTAGAATGATATTTCTTATATTTATCTCTAAAATCCCTGGAGTTCTTGTCTGGACATCTAGATGCAATATGATCAATCTTATTACAATTGAAGTATTTCAAAGGTTACCTTACTTCATAATTCTCTTCACTAGCTTCCTTCTTCCATACCATGACTGTCTTCTTTAGGATCTTTTGGGTTGATTGTTTTGGTAGCCTCTTGTATAAATGCAATGATCTATTCTTAGGTTAGGGGTAGTGGAATTTAGGAAGAAGAAGCTAGAGATTGTGGATCTCACATGTATGAGGATTGTATTTGAATAGATTTTGAATGTATTGGCCATAATCGGGAAGGCCTTACAGCTCGACATGTAGTTTGATGAAATAAATTAAATTTTATGTATTCCTTCTCTCCTTCTCTATGTTTGAGCTTCCAAGTTTTGATTCTACAAGAAGGTTTGGTGTTTGGTAGTTCCTTTGGCCCCAACTACTATCCCTCCTTGCATCAACAAGGAGCATTGTTACCAAATCTAACAACGCCACTATCATAATCTTCAAGATTTATAAATGTATCATTGTCACTAGTCATATGATGTGAGCATCCGCTATCAATGACCCATTCATATATTTTAACAACTCATGAAACCAATTCATTTTATTCATTAGGTTTATCTTCTTTAACAACAATAAAAACAATTTCATCCTCACTAGCAACAGACTCATCATTAGTCATACCTTCTTCAACAACATAAAAAATCTTATGACTCTTAGAATGATATTTCTTACATTTATTTCTAAAATACTTTGAGTTCTTGTTTGGACATCTAGATGCAATATGATCAATATTATTACAATTGACACATTTCAAAGGTTTGTTGGAGATTTGATTCTGAGCAGTTGATTGATTATATGTTTGTCATTGATGACAACATATAATACACAGTAGTAATTCTGTATGCACTTATCCAAATGATGATATGAAGACTTGCATGGATAGATACATGTTTTTGACATGTTTATTATGCTATTTTCATACACGCAGACCCAGACATCATGTTTAAGTAAAGTTATGTAATTCTGTTATTGGCAGTTACAGTTTTGGAAGTGTAATAGTTTAGGGCCGTTGTATATCACATGTTTCTTGAGTTGCGCCTATCTTCTATATATGAATGTGTATATTCATGTTTAGTTATGAGCTAATGATATTAATCCAAATGTGCCAAATGTGTTTCAAGAAGATTACAAAGTTAGAGTAAAATTGGTGAGGCTGACTTAGTGAAGCGTCTTGTCTATTTGGTTTATACTTGCGCGGTTGAAATTATGCTTGCGTGCTCAGTAGAGCCGAAAAAAATGTAATGAAGAGTTGTCTTATAGGTCCCATGATCTCATACTATGTGGAAGATACTTATAACAAGTCAAAGGTAACACACTAAATGTGAATGATACGAAAAGATAAGAAAGATGTACAGAGCAGATTATCAGAGCTGGTTCATTCATCAAGAGTCTATGTGAAGAAGAAGTGAAAGATTGCAATACACTAGAACTGATCAAGACAACAGGTCTACTCTATAGTTCATCATCAGATATAGTGCATATCTATTATTCAGAAGGTTGTAGCCTTCACCATCAAGCAATGAGCTTTTGGACAGTAAGTCCATCACCCCTAACAGGGTTATTTGTAAAAGACTCCTAACAGGGTCCGACCCTTAACTAGGTCACTATACTTATTGCATTGTATTGTACAACTCCTAACAGGGTTGAAATATCTTCTAATAGGGATTACTACAAACAAGTATAGCTTATTGTGGGTGCTAATTCCCACCAGGGTTTTTACCATTTGGTTTCCCCATAATCAAATTGTGTGTTAAGTACTGTGTTATCTAATTAAGCATTTACTTGGTTGTATTCTAAAGTTAAAGAAGTAAAAAGAATTGAAGTTATTGATAACTGATTCACTCCCCCTCTTATTTATCCTTTGGGACTATTCTAACAATTGGTATCAGAGTCAAGTGCCTTGGAGAAGAAGCCTAACAACTTAAGGTAGATCATATGTCTTACTTTAGAAAAGAAAGCCCTAAGTTTGATGGAGAAAATTATTTGGATTGGAAAAACAAAATGATAACACACTTACAGTGTATTGGCTTTGAGATCTTTGAAATTGCTACACAAGAGGTTGTAATTCCATCTCTAAAAGACCTTGCAAAGGATGATGCTACTAACAGA
>MU226460.1:1212177-1243023 GCA_018584345.1 Thuja plicata
TTGGCATTGTTGGAAGATTTGCAGCTGAACCCAAGCAAAATCACTTAATGGCAGTAAAAAGGATATTTAGATATCTAAAGGGAACTATAGACTATGGTTTATGGTATCCTAAATCAAAGAATGTAAAACTTCATGTGTATATAGATGCATATTGGGTAGGTTGTATTGATGACAGGAAGAGCACTTCAGGAGGAGCAATATTCCTTGGGGACAGGTTGGTTTCTTGGACAAGCAAGAAGAAGAACTGTATTTCTCAATCAACAACAGAAGCTGAATATGTTACAATAGCACTAAATTGTTCAACCATGGTTTGGATCAAGCAGATGGTTAAAGACTTTGGCATTTAGGTTGATTATCCTATTGTTATTCATTGTGATAATACTAGCACTATCAACATGTCTAAGAACCCTGTGATGCACACAAAGACAAAACACATAGAGATCAAGTACCATTTCTTAAGAGAAAAGGTTGCAGATAAAGAAGTTAAATTGGACTATGTGAACACCAAAGAATAGTTGGCAGATATTTTCACAAAGCCCTTATCAAATGATACCTTTGAGTATCTCAGGGAGAAGTTGGGAGTAATTCCCTCTCCTAAGTCTGTTTAGAAGAAGCAACAAAGACATCAGTCATTATGTGATTGATGAATGGTCGACTACTCTACTTCTGGAGTAGTACCTGTGCCTAAAGAACTATGGCACCCTTTTCCATTGATGTCAAACTAGGAGTATATAGTAAGGAGAAGTATGTACTAAGGGGGAGCATATACTCTGGGGGAGTATATAGATGGAACAAAAACACAGACTGAGGAACTGCAGCAGTTTAGAGAAATCTTTGATGAGGATATTGAGAAGATTGTAAAAGAAAGAGGACACCATGAATAGAGGATGTTTTTAATATCATATGTTGCCATCAATGTCAAAGGGGGAGATTGTTGGAGATTTGATTCTGAGCAGTTGATTGATTGTATGTTTGTCATCGATGACAACATATAATACACAGTAGTAATTCTGTATGCACTTATCCAAATGATGATATGAAGACTTGCATGGATAGATACATGTTTTTGACATGTTTATTATGTTATTTTCATACACGTAGACCCAGACATCATGTTTCAATAAAGTTATGTAATTATGTTATTGGCAGTTACAGTTCTGGAAGTGTAACGGTTTAGGGCCGACGTATATCACATGTTTCTTGAGTTGCACCTATCTTCTATATATGCGTGTGTATATTCATGTTTATTTATGAGATTATGATGTTAATCCAAAGGTGCCAAATGTGTTTCAAGAAGATTACAAAGTTAGAGTAAAATTGGTGAGGCCGACTTAGTGAAGCGTCGCATCTATTTGGTTTATACTTGCGCGATTGTAATTATGCTTGCATGCTTAGTAGAGCCGACAAGAATGTAATGAAGAGTTGTCTTATAGGTCCCATGATCTCATACTATGTGGAAGATACTTATAACAAGTCAAAGGTAACATGCTAAGTGTGAATGATACAAAAATATAAGAAAGATGTACAGAGCAGATTATCAGAGTTGGTTCATTCATCAAGAGTCTATGTGAAGAAGAAGTGAAAGATTTCAATACACTGGAACTAATCAAGATAGTAGGTCTACTCTACAATTGATCATCAGATATAGTGCATATCTATTATTCAGAAGGTTGTAGTCTTCACCATCAAGCAATGAGCTTTTGGACAGTGAGTCCATCACCCCTAACAGGGTTATTTGTAAAAGACTCCTAACAAGGTCCGACCCTTAACCAGGTCACTATACTTATTGCATTGTATTGTACAACTCCTAACAAGGTTGAAATATCTTCTAATAGGGATTACTACAAACAAGTATAGCTTATTGTGGGTGCTAATTCCCACCGGGGTTTTTACCATTTGGTTTCCCCGTAATCAAATTGTGTGTTAAGTACTATGTTATCTGATTAAGCATTTACTTGGTTGTATTCTAAAGTTAAAGAATTAAAAAGAACTGAAGTTACTGATAACTGATTCACCCCCCCTCTCAGTTATCCTTTGGGACTATTCTAACAAGGTTACCTCCCTTCATAATTACTGGAGCCCTTAGGTATTCTTCTTGTAATCAAGGACTCAAATTCATCAATCTTCCTTTCTTCCTCCATTATTTCTTCCTATTATTTATCATATTGTTTGAATTTTAGTTTTGTAGAGCTCTCTCCTTTGTCATGCGTAGTCACACTAGCTTTGAATACAGTCTCAACCTTAGAAAGTTCCTTACCAAGTGTAGTCATCTCATAATCACAAATCCTTCATGCCAAATCTTCTCTTGAAATGTCTCTAATGGTTCTTAATTATTCAATTATAGCAACTTTCTCACTATAACATGCAGGCAAAGATCTTAGAATCTTGTGTACAATTTCATTGTTTATCAAGGTACCACCAACACATCTAATTGCACAAACCAAATCATTTACTCTCTGCAAATAGACTGAGGCAGTTTCTCCTTCACTCATCTTCATATCTTCATATTTTTCTTTTAATCCCTATAATTTAGCTTGCTTAACATATGTGTCACCTTCATAAATAGTTTCTAATTTTTTCCATATCTCATGTGCGGTCCTTAACCCATAAATGTGATAATATTCTAAATTAGATAAGGCACTGATCAAGGTCTCTCTTGCGAACATGTTCTCCTTAAATTTCTTCTTTTCGTTCGTAGTAGAATTTCTTAGATTATTCAGAATAGCCTAAGATTTCTCAGTGACCTCCCAGTATTCATATTTTGTTCCCATGCAAATTAGGTAGTTGCTTCCATCCAATTTCAGACTCTCTTTTCTCAAAATTTCCATGACGGATCTCCTTCAAGCGGTCAAGCTTATTCTAAAGGACTTGGCTCTGATACCAATTATTAGTCCCAAAAGGAGGCAAGCACAATTGAGAGGGGGGGGGGGTGAATCAGTTGTACACACCTACCACTAGTAGAAAAAACAACAATATGTGACTAAACAAACTACTAAAAATTGTATATAAATGAATAAACTTAGTCACATGAGTATTAGTAGTTAATTTGTAGTCATTTGTAACATGACTAAATTTACTACTAAATGATTTAGTCGCACATTTAGTCGCGGATATAGTCATGGATTTAGTCATTGATTTAGTCGTATATTTATTCATATATTTAGTCATTAATTTAGTCATAGATTTAGTCAAATTAGGGCACAATGGAATTGAACCACCATCCTCCTGCTTGTAAAGCAGGTGCTCTTCCATTGAGCTAGTACCCATTAAAGAATAATCATACCATGTATACTAGTACTTTCCATTAAATATGATTTCAATTTGTTCCATCTATAGTTCAAGGGAAGAAAAGAAAATAGGACTATGATGATGAAAAAATAAGGTATTGTCATAAGTTATCAAGACAAGGTATAATGATAATGATAGTAGTGGTGATAGGACAGTTAGTAAATAATTAAAACAATGAAATTTATATGGTAAAGACATGCATCAAACAACCAAAAACTAGGGACTTCTAAGGCCCTTTCCTACAAGTAGAAAACAACCAAAAACCTAATCCAACATGATTTTTAATACAAGCAGAGGATACATCTGGTTCAACCTTAAAGAAACTTGTTTTTGGAATTATTTTTAGGCACATTAAAAATCATAGTTAAGTGTAAGAAATCCATAATCTACAAGCCTAGATGAAGGATTTGTTCATATGTACATCTTTCAAATAAAAAAGCAGGTCTAGTTCATAGTTAGGAATGATTACGTGGTTTGTATTTCTTGATCCCAATCATGTACGCTTGGTATTATCATTTATGACATTGAAATATTCATTTACATCTAAAAGTAGACTAAACATGGAAAACTAGCATGTGTAATAACACCTTGTGTTATGATCTAGATAGAAAATTATTAATAGAGTTAAACAAGTAAAACCCAAATAAGAGAAATCACATAGTTACATTGAAGGAATAGAAAAAAATTTGGGCTCTGATAATCCCGCTTCCAGAAGTCAATGACACCAAAAGAAAGGTCACTAAATTATGCAATAGATAAAAAGGAATTGCAATATATCTCTTACAAGATCATATAGAGCCATTTCCAAACTTCCAACAAAAGAGTCCCAAAGAAAATAAGACAATGACACCAGGAAAAAGGTTACTAACATATGAAACACACTAAAAGGAATTGCAGTATGGATCTTAGAATAAAATATAAGGTTAATTCCAAACTACCAAGAGAAAATCAAAATATCAGTTTGGACAGAGACACATCATTCACAGTTTAGACAGAGACAGATCATTCAAAGATATAAGAGGAATTGTGGAAGATTTTGATTTAGATACGCTACAGCTAAGAAATATTTTTATAGAAGCACATTCAGTTTGAAGTAATTTTTCCATGTGCTAAATTTCTCTTACCACAATAAGCCCTCAATGCCAAAGATTCTATCTGTAACAAAGTAGAAGTAGACAAAGCAACCAAAAATCTCAAAACCCATCTTCAAAACTTCAGTTTCATCCACATAAGAAATACCAATTAGAAATTAAAGAATCATGAGAAGTGTAGTCTGGTTTTTAGAGTACTTTCAAGTATGCGTATGTGTGACTCCAATAAGGATTTGAACATTAGACTCAAAAAATAAATCAATAAAAAAAAGTTCATCCACATTATAGTTTTGTCCAAACAATCCTGAGAGAAAAACCAAACAACCTATTGTACACAAAAAATATCCACTTTAGAATAATAACTACATTTGATTAGATAAAACATAATACATTAGTCATAACATGTAAATTACACCACTTTTTGAGTGAGCATGAGCGAGCGGGAGAGAGCAGGTGGGGGAGAGGAGAAAAGAGCAGGAACAAGTTTTTTGAATCTGGAAGATGGAGGAAAGCTGGGAGATGTTGGATCTGCAAAAGGTCCTGTGCCAGTAGGGGGAATATTGTTGGGGGAAGCAGAGTTTACAGAGCAAGGACTACTGTGCGTAGAGAAGGAGGGTGGGCCAGGCTTGGGCTCCACAAAGAATGTTGAATCTGCTCTGGGATCAGAGGAAAAGATGACAAATGACTCGAAGCACGAGTCTGAGTCAGTGGAAGGTAAGGCACCTGGACAACCCTTGATTCCTGGGAAATGGGCGGGTCTTTTTGGTATCAAACCTTTAGGGAAATCTCTTTTCCCAAAAGTTAATACCCTAAATGATCCTAACAAAGGATTCTTTGGGATAGACATCCCTGATGAGATAATGGACCATACGGTCTCACTAATGGCATCCTCTCTGGTAGGAAAATTTCTGGGTCCTAGACTGAATATAGACATTGTTAGGTCCTTTGTGGAAAAGAAATGGAAACTGAAAGGTCAAGTGGACGTAGTGGCTATGCCCAAAGGTTTCTTTTCATTTGAGTTTTTGAATGGAGAAGATCTATCCAAAGTTCTGTCTGGGGGACTCTGGATGATGGGAAAGCATTCTCTGTCCCTTCAAAAATGGACGACAAGCCTAGATTACAATGATAGCTTTTTCAAGGCTGCACCAGTCTGGATCCGCCTTCCAGGGTCGCCCTTGGAATACTGGCATGAGGATATCTTTATGGCATTTTCTAGTGTTTTTGGTGAGCTCCTGTCCATAGACCCTATAACAGACTCAAGATCAAGACAGGTTTATGCAAGGATCTGTGTGAATATTCAACAGAACGTAGAACTCCCTCAAGTTTTAACTCTAAAATCTAAGTTGGGAACTTGGACCCAAGAAGTTGAATATGAGTCTATGCCCTTCGCATGTTTTACATTCAAAAAATTGGGTCATTGGGTGAGACACTACCCTCCGAAACTAAAAAAGGAGAAAAATAAGGAGCAAGATCAACCGAAAGGAACTAGGATGGAATGGAAAAAGAAAAATGAGGAAGTAAAGTCTCTACTTCCATCTAATGAAGAACAGGAGAAGAGGGAAAGTGAAGAAAAGGAGATGGACCTCTCACAGAGTGCCCAAAAAGAAGAACATCAGAAGGAGACAGAGCCCATCCCGGTAGTAGAAAGAAATCAAGAAATGACTAAAGAACCAAAGAGTCATAACTCAAAATAGGAAAAAAGAGGAGAACAAACTAAAGTTGAAGAGAAGGATACCATCCCTAGAACGGAATATTGGAAGACTCTTAACAAGGAGGGCTGTAGGGAAAATGAGATAGTTGGGGCTGACAACATTCAGGACAACAAAGTAGAAATGAGAACTCTGACAATAGTTCCTAATTCTAAAACTTTGACTTCACCTCTGGGAAGGATGAATATTGGTGAGGAGGAGGGCAAGGACAACTCCTAGAGAACAGTGGAAAAAATAAAAAAAGCTCAGGAAAGAAAGGATCTACAACTCCAATAGGAAACATATAGGGAAAATTATTTGGTAAGAAAACTGAGTACACCTTAATGGGGAACTCAACAATAAAGCTGGAAAAGAAAGGAGGGAACCAAAAACCTGGTGTTCTGACAAGAGGCTAGCAAAAAGAAGACATAGGATCTCCGAAGAATGAGAGAGGAAGAAAATCTGAAAAATCACAAAGAGAAGAAGAAGCAAAATAGAATATTGTGGATGGAAGGTAGCTCACCATCCAGCAGGTGTGCTTACCAATTTTACAATGAAGAATGTCTCTTGGAATGTTAGAGGACTAAATGGTCCTCATAAACAAGACATAGTTAGAAACTTAGTTAGAGATTCTAAGTTAGATATGCTTTTGATTCAAGAAACTAAAATGTTGAAAGACAAAATTGAAAAAAAAAATTGATGAAAAATAGAGTCTGTTTGGGTAGTAGCTCGGATGGGGCTTCGGGGGGCCTGGCTATCTTTTGGAACCAAGATTCTTTAGTCTGTAATTTGATCAAAGAAGACAAAAAATTCCTAGCTGCGAAAGTTCAAAGTACTAAAGACAAGTTTGAGTGGATCATTATTAATGTCTATGCTCCAAATATGAAATCTGGAAGACTCAAACTCTGGAAGAAACTTCAGAGTTTAAAGCAGACCTACACCAACTCAAACTTCCAGATCATGGGAGATTTTAATACTCCTTTGAAGTAGGAAGAGAAGTTTGGAGGTAATTTATCTCAGGTAGATAGTAGGATGGATCTGATGGACTTTATTTTAAAAAAAGGCTTGATGGACGTCGATCTGGAAGGCATAAAATTCACTTGGTCTAACTGTAGAGTGGGAGCTGACCTTATTCAAGTCAATCTTGACAGAATGTTGATCAACCTAGAGTGGTACACTTAGTTTTCCTGCTCCCTCTCTTCCATCTCAAGAATAGGTTCGGATCACTTCCCTATCTCTTTTACCTTTTCACCTTTTGATGGTAAAAGAAATTCTCCTTTTAGATTTGAAAAAAATTGGCTAGATCATCCTGACCTAGAGAAGAAGATTAGAGAATGGTGGAACATTGAGGTGGAAGGTACAACAATGTTTATTATTGCTAAGAAACTGGCTAATGTCATGAAAAATATCAAAAGTTGGAACACGAATGTGTTCGGGGACATCTTCAAAACTAAAGACAAAATTCAAATGGAATTAAAGGAAATTCAAGAGGAAATTCAATCTAAGGGACTATCAGAGAATTTGAGATCAAAAGAGTAGCAAGTTCTTGTGGATTACCACAATATAATTGCCAAAGAGGAAATGTTCTGGAGATAGAGATCTAGATTGTTATGGCTCAAAGATGGAGATAAGAACACTAGATTCTTTCACCTCACGACCCTCAAACACAAAGCCTCAAACATGATTCATTCCTTATCAGCTCCTAGAGGAATCATCACCAAGGAAGAGGAAATTAGAAAGGAGATGATGGAGTACTTCACGGGCCTCCTAACTAAGGACCAAAATCTAAGTCATGAGGATCAAAGAAAACTACTTGACTATATCCCTAGTATCTTGGACAATTAGAGTAACTCTTTTCTTAAAGCTATACCAAAGGAAGCTGAAATTAGGAAGGCCATGCTATCATTTGAAGGAGAAAAATCCCCAGGGCCGGATGGCTTTCAGATGTTCTTCTTCCAGCATTTCTAGGAAATTATTGGTAAAAATGTGTGCTCTGCTGTTAAGGAGTTCTTTGGTTCTAAAACTATCCTCAAAGAGCTCAACGCTACCTTCATAGCTCTTATTCCAAAAAAACTGGGAGCTGATACTGTGGATGGCTTTAGACCAATAAGTCTGTGCAACTCTTCTTATAAAATCATATCTAAAGTCCTTACTTCTAGATTGTTGAGCATCCTTCCTAACTTGATCTCTCCTCAACAGAATGGCTTTGTGCCAGGGAGACAGATTATGGACTCGATTATGGTTGTTCATGAGAATATCCATTCTCTTTCAGCGTAAAAAAAATAAGGTTTTTTGATGAAATTGGATTTGTCCAAAGCTTATGATAGAGTGGACTGGGAATTCCTCCCCTGTGTCTTGAGTTCCTTTGGTTTTGATGAGGGAGTGATCTAACTCATAATGCAGCTGGTAACTACGATCTCCTCCTCAATTTTGGTTAATGGGGGCTCCTCTCATTTCTTCCACCCTTCTAGAGGCTTGAGGCAAGGAGACCCCATTTCTCCTATTTTGTTTGCTATCATGGCAGAGAGTCTGGGGAGATTTATCCAAAGCCTTGTGAACAAAGGTATGATCTCTGGGCTTCAACCCTCTTCTTCCCAGCTGAGATGCTCGCATGAGCAATTTTTAGATGATTCAATAATGATGGGAGAAGCTTTAGTTAAAGAAGCTAGAAATATGAAAATGGCGCTGAATACTTATACTGGAGCTTCTGGCCAACTAATAAACTGGGAAAAAAGCTCTCTTCAATATTAGGCTGTAAGATTGGGATTCTCCCGACTCCTTACCTGGGCCTCCCTCTCTACCTTAAACCTGATGATGTTTTTTGGAATAAGATCATTGATAGATTTCACAATAAGCTTGCAGGCTAGAAAGGAGCTACCCTTAGCCTTACTGGGAAAGTCCAACTTCTTAAGTCTACTCTGTATAATCTCCCAGTCTATGCTCTAAGACTTTTCAAGATCCCTAACAAGTTTGCTAAATTGATTGAAAAAATCCAAAGGCACTTCTTATGGTCGGGAGTTGAGGAAAAAAAGAAATTTAGTCTTGTTGCTTGGGATGTGGTTTGTAAACCCAAAAAATGGGGAGGATTGGGGATCAGAAGCATAAAGAATACTAATAAGGCTCTAATGGAAAAACAATGCTGGAGAATCTTTGAGGAAGAAAAGGAATGGAAAAGAAAATACCATATCCATTCTCTTGAGGACATGCTTGATAACTCCTAGAAAGTCAATGGCTCCTTTATATGGAATAGCATCTGTAGAGGAAAAGAGCTAATAAAAAAGGGAGCGAGATGGAAACTGGGAAATGGCAGGAAGATAAATTTTTGGCTGGATAAATGGCTGGAAAATAAAGCCCTTAAAGAGAATGAAGAGTGGAGCTTAGCTATTCTTGACTGCCAAGATATTATGGGAGAAAAGGTGGTAGACTACTAGATTAAAAAAAAAATGGGTGGACCTTGGTTCCTTTGAGGGAATACCTTCTCAAATCAATGCCCAACTCAATTCTTGGTTTCTTACTAATGCTCTGGATTCTTTGATCTGGAGCCCGAAACCTAATGGAAAATTCTCTGTTGCTTTGGCTTCGGCCCTTCTGCTCTCTAGTAGCTCCCAGCCTCTCAGTGCTCAGGTTTGGAATTCCAACCTTATCCGTAAAATTAACATGTTTTTTTGGCTTTTGACACATGACAAAATCCTTACGGTGGAAAATATCTGTAAAAGAGGTTTCATCATGCCAAACAGATGTTACCTCTGCCTATCTGAAGCTAAAAACAATAACCATCTGTTGATACACTGTCCCTTCTCTAATCAAGTTTGGGACTTAGTGTTTATGTATTTTAATGTGGATTGGGTAAAACCTTATAGTGCTCAGGAGCTGATTACTCAATGGTTGTGTCCTCGAAAGGGTAAAGACTATAAGGAGATGTGGAAGCTCTTCCTACCTCACTTCTCTTGGAGGATATGAAAGGAGAGGAACAATAGGGTCTTCAGAGAGAAAAAATCCGCCCATACAGTTGTGGCTAACCATATAATAAGAGGTATGCTGGAAAACGTTAATGCATCTTTTCCTCAAAGTAATAACATTTTGAATCTTCAAGAAATATCAAGTTCCGAATGGGGGATCCCTAGAAAACAAGAGACTAAGACTTTAGATAAGAGGGAAAATACAAGATGGTCTACTCTGCCTTATGGTTGGGCGAAAGGAAACTTTGATGGAGCTGCTAAGGGGAATCTGGGAAAAGATGGAGGTGGTGGATGCTTAAGAGATAGTGCTGGGAATTGTTTGGGAGCAGTTGCTGTTGCTCTTGGAAATCAAATGAGCCATGTAGCCAAAACAATGGCGGCTCTTATGATTGTCAGTCAGGCTAAAGAAAAAAGAATTTTGAAATTCTGGTTGGAAGGAGACTCATTAAACATCATTAATTGTATCAAAGGCAAAGTAAAAGCATCTTGGACTATAGCTCACATAATAGACAAAATCAAATCAACTCTACTTCTTTTTGAAGAAAGTTTTGTCTCCCACATGTACAGGGAAGGAAATAGGGTTGCAGACAGTTTAGCCAACGTGGGTGTTAATTGTGAAGAAATGACATCATGGAATGGGGAGGTCGATTTAAGTTTTGAGATTTTACATCTCATCAAGTACGAAAAACTAAATCAAAATGAAGGCTTACCGCAAACAAGTATTAATAATGATTATGATAGCTAAGTTTAATTATGTCATTTATTTTTAGTCGAGGCTTGTGGGTTTGAATGAAATTGCCTACTCACACGGATTGTGGGTCACAAATAGCAAGTGAAACCAGAGGAAGCTTAAGCTCCACTCTCTGCTAAACTGTAGCCTGTTAGTTCAAAATTTTGCAACGATGGGGGGTGGTTTGAAGAGGGAGGAGTCGATGGATTGCTCGAAATGGAAGAAAAAGAAGAAGGTTTAGAAAAGACTCAGGAAAGGAGGAGTTATGAACTTCATGGAATGCCTGCACGGTGCAGATAAGGAAATTATGAAGAAATTTATAGATGGATGGAAGAATGGGAGGGTGAATCTGTGGGGTAAATCTATCCCTCTTACCCTGAACCTCATCTCTGAAATAACAACCATTCCTGTGGATGGAATGAAGTTTTACAGGGATGATAAGAGGACGGGCACTCAAGCCTTCAAAATCTTCCTGAAGAATGAAGAAGAGCAAGCCCTTTTAACCAAATGCAGGGGAGATTATGTAGACATAAAAAAGATTAAACCACTGGGCCAACATCCTTATAGTGATGATCGAATACTTTACTCTGGATGGTAGGTATTCTAAAATCTATAATCTCCATTTCATCCTAGAAAATCATTTTAGGCACCAGAAGCTTGTTTCTTTCCCCTATTATTTGCTCAGCTCTCTAAATAATAGTATTATTGAACACAAGAAAAAAGCTTCGAACCTGGTTCTGCATGAAGGTTTTATTCTGCTTATTTCTGATTATGTTAAAAATCAAGTCTTGGACCCTATCCCTCAAAGGGTCAAAGGGAATTTCAGGAACTTGAACCGGGATATCAAGAAAGTGAAAAATAAGAAGAGGGTCAACAGAAAGATTAAGAAAATGGAGATCATTAGGGAAGAGATGGAGGTCAGCCCTAACACTGAGAGCATTGACGAGAATAAAACCCAGAATAAGGAAAAAATGGAAGATCTAGAGATAAATGAGGTTGATTCGGGAAATCCCAAGATGAATCAGGCCGAAGATGATGAGGACTTCAATAATGAGGATGATAACATAGTAGTGAAAGACATCAATCTGAATGAGGAAGATGAGAACAGGGAGAAGGAAGAGGACCACCTCAAGTAGAATGAGGAAGAAGAAAATAGGGAGAACGAAGAAGAAAAGGATGAAAAAGAAAAAGAGGAGGAGGAGAATAAAGAAACTAAAATGGAGGAGAATAGAATTCTGAGGAAAGATGGTAAGAAGAAGAAAAAACAAAAACTTAACTCAGACTACAAAATGGTGGGTTTTGAGGTCGATGAGAGAATCCTAAAATGCACAGAGGACTATGGGGCTAACATGGAGAAGTGGATTGGGGAGGAAATGAATATGATGAAACTGCACCTCAAGAACATGCAAGAAGCTATGGAGCCTCTCAATTCCAGAATGGAAGAAATGGAGAAGGAGGTGAAGATTAAGGTAAATAACAAAAATAAAGATGAAGACCTTATTGTTAAGGTTAATGAAATTATAGAAGATAAATTCAATGAGATGAAAGCCCAAATCATTCACAATGGGCACATGATAAATATCATTCTGAAACACAGTAATGAAGGGCTAAAAGTTTCTGTCTAGAATCTCAAAGCTTGATACGCCTACCTGGAAATGAGTCTGTTGGAAAGAACTACTTTCACGGTGGAAGGTGATATTGAGAGCGGGGGCCTGAGCACTAGAACTCATAGAGGAGTCAAAAGACAAGTTCTAGAGATCCATAATGAGATGCTAAAGCTGAAGGAGTCCATTGACTTGATGGAAAATATGCAGAAAGAGGCTGAGGAAGCCTATGGCAAAATGCATTAAGCTGGGCGCTGCACTGGAAGGTTTGCTGGTTTTTTGCTGGAAGTTTTACTAGTAACTGTTCTTTTTTGACTGGTTTTCTGCTTCCTCGGGTTTTGGGTTATTTTTTTGGGTTCTCCTCTTTTTTTTGTAGCAGGCATACCATGTTTGTAAGGGTTTTCATTGCTTATCTTTAATCTCCTATTGTAAAAGGTTTCGGGTACGTTTCAAAACCTATTTTTACCTTAATAAAAAACATGTAAATTACACCTTGCAAACATTTGGATACCTATCGCACTATCAGAAAGGACCTTGAAAAATTAAATATTTTGTTCAAATAAAATCACATAAACTATTTAGGTCAAATTAGACAGACATTCATAAAATGACAAAAAAAACTTATAAATGAAGCAAAGTAATCAGTCGAGTGTTTACCACAAATGAATGTGCCAACATTAGAAACAAAACTGAAAAATATTCAAGAGTACAAATGGAAAGCTTGGAAGACAAGTGCCATGTAAAAAAAATAGTCCAAAAGAAATTAATAAGTATTTTACCTTGTAAAATGAAGCAAAGAAAATAGCCAGATTTTGAATGAATGCCTGTAAAGTATAGAATATTTTAAGAGATCATTTGTAAAGGAAGTATATTTAGAATTGGGGCATGCTAAATCCAACAGTTCAAATTTAGTTATGTAGACACCCAAAATTGGTTCGGTCCTGCTAGTCTATGTGTTTTAAGATTTTTGGCATTACAATTGAAACATTTTTTTGCGATCTAATTATTCCTCTATGTTGCGCATATGATCTTTATTATATGACAACATTGTGTCTTTCGTCGATAATTGAATATTGCAAAATTGTTCAATTATTTACTAATATTTCTATTCTCTTTGTCAAATTTATCATTTTCCTAATCAATTCCAGTTGACCCTAAACCGATCCTATGCTATCCAAAAATGATCCTATTCGATCCTAAACCATATCAAATCATCCTAAATCAATTCAAGTCTATTCTATTCTATTCCTAATCATTTTAGAATCATTTTGGACTCATTTCAACCATTCTGGGGCATTGTCCAAGATCATCAATGCCTAATTAAATCACTTTTCAAATCGATCAAACCCTTTTCTAAATCTAATCAATCTTATCACCATTCTAGGGGAATTTTCCAAGTTCATCAATGCTTTGTATCCTTTTGTCACCTATCTGATAACATTTTCCAAGTTCATCGATGTTATCGGTATCAACCTATCATTATCAATTCAATAATATTATCCGAGTTCATCAATGCTATTGTTGATCATCATCATTTCGGGAACATTGTCCAAGTTCATCAATGTTTCCCTATCCCTGTATCAATCCTCTGGCGTCATCAAAGTTCATTGATGATATTTAATCATTTTCAAACAACATTATTTGAACGCATTGTCAAAGTTTGTCATTGCCTTGAACCTGTCATAATCCTATCAAAATCAATTCAATTGTACATTAATGCCTTCAATTTGATCAATAATCCACTAATTTATCCTCTTGGGATGAATGACCTAATATTTGTCCCTATTCTTTATGAATAAATCATATTTATTTATTCTTATCCTAAGTCTTCACAATTAATTAATTGGCTAATTCTAGTTTATGGGATTTTATAATTTCATAAATGCTATTTATTGTTTTATGAGGAATATTGATTTATTGATTGAATTAATTGCTCCTAATTCCACCTAATTTGGCATATCCCTTAATTATGTTTTATATCCCTATTAAGGTGCTTTATGATTTATTCCACCTTTCCTTATTGATTTATGCATTCTAATTCTTCAAATTGACTCTCATTTTCTATAAATTGAGATGCAATCCTCTCATTCAAGTTTGAACCAGTATCTCCTAGTATTATTGCTTTCAACTTTGGCTTTTCAACACTTGTGCATTTTTGTCATTGAAAAAGAGCAACATAATATACTCTATGGAGAAGAAAGGAAAGCATTTGAGCATCACTTGAAGGGATTTTTATGTGTTTATTGCATATTGTTTTTGAATTCCCCCTTCAATGGCTCTAATTTTAGATTAGATAGGTTTGTATATTGTTTAGGGTTTTGTGGTTACCTAGATATGCTTATTCTACCTTTTTCTGGTCTTACATTTGGTGAACCCTTTTGATCCAAGGCAAGTTGTTGCATTTCAGGACCAAAATGACCTAATCAACATGCAATCACTAGAAGAAGTGCATCAAACATTTAATGACCCAAGAGATGTTACATTTTCTCAAGGACCTATCACCACATAGATGATCCCTGATATAACCCCAAGCAATGATCTATGCAACATGGGATATCCTTCAAATACTTCCCCAAGTTTTGGCACTATTCAGTGTGGACCCCCACCAAACTTTGAACCAATTTTTGTACCTATGCCACCTGGCCATGGTAGTGTTCCCCCTACACCTGAAGAGGAATAACAATAAACTTGTGAATTCAATCAAATCCATCCCAATTATCTGCAACAACAAGCCATGCCAAACACAAATTTTGGATCTTATCAACCTCCTGCACCACCAC
The DNA here is from genome assembly GCA_018584345.1 of Thuja plicata. Classification (NCBI taxonomy): domain Eukaryota; kingdom Viridiplantae; phylum Streptophyta; class Pinopsida; order Cupressales; family Cupressaceae; genus Thuja; species Thuja plicata. Next base: position 1,227,318 of record MU226460.1, read on the forward strand.
AAGATAATCAAGATCCTGGAAATGCCTCAAGTGCATCTTCAGATTCTGGAGACTCACACAAAACATTTATTTCATTGAAAGATTTACCTAGAGATGAGATTGACGAGGCTATAAGAGACAAAAAAAAGTTAGGAAGACATTCGCGTATCTCATGAATCAAGATACGAAATGATACATCAAAGTAATACGAAGGAAAAATCCTCAATTACTCTTGGGATATCAAAATCCCACAAAATCTACTTTGGAAGAGAACCAAGCCTTAGTGATTCGAGATAGAGAAAAAAGAGAACAAGTCTTCGATGAGTCAATTGTGGCGGCAACACAAAAAAGACAATGAAATGATTTAACTATTGATATCCCTTAAAAGGAAAAGTATGTACCATTGGATAATCCTTTATTTCAAGAGATATTACTCCCTCCTTTAGAGATGGTGGATACTACAAAAGTCCCCAAGAAATATCCTCAAGGACAATGAGGATTGATTTTAAGAATCATTTTCCTGTTAATCAACCCAAAGAACCAAAAGAGACATTCACATTTCCTTGGGGAATGCCACATGTACCCCCTTTTGAAGAAACACAACAAAGTGGTCCTCCTTTGGTAACACATGAAATAATCCAAGGAAGTACTTCAAATGCAACAACATCCAAAGGACCATTCAACAAACCACCAAGGGTACCCACAATTGATACGTCTCGTGTGACTACTATAAATATGACAAGTACATCACTAGATCAAAAGAAGAAGAGCATCATTGATATTTCACCAATTCCACCTAAGGTAACTCAACAAAAACATGTGGCACAACAAGCTCAACAAACACATGTAACACAACAATTACAACAAGCCCAAGTGGCTCCACAAGCACCAACTGTGGATATAGCACAACTAGTGCAACAACCATATGTAGTGCAAGTTAATATGATGTCTCAAGCAAAAGCATCAAAACGTAAGACTTCAAGTCTTGGTGGGATACTTGCACCAGTCGGATTTCAAAAAGAGCGTAACGTGCAACAACAAACAATGCAGGTGGGTCAAGAATCTCATCCTGCTACACATGTGCAAGGTCCAAAGGTGAAACAAGTGCTCCCACAACAACATCAATATCTCCAACAATATTTACAACAAAAACAACATTCTCTACAACAAAAATATGCTCAATAACAACGACAATAACATGTTCAACAACAAAAACATGTTCAACAATAGTACATTTTGTAGTGACAACAATATGTTTCACAACAAAAAAAATGTTTCACAACAAATACAACATATGGTGCAATCTCAACAACAACAATATGCACCAAGGTATCAACAACAAGTTTCCCAACCATACTATATGACACAAGGTCAACAATATAGACTTCCACCAACAAACCATAAACACATGGAAGATCCTCAACAATATGTCAGACAACAAATGGTGCCTCTCCAAGAAATCTCATCTGTATCATTAGAATTAGAGACTTTGGAATATAATCAACACCCAATCACTCATAAACAAAGACATCGTTCTAATACACCTAGAAAAGTTGTGAAGTCTTCACATAATGATGACATGATTCAACAAATCCAACACTTGTAGAAACAACTAAATGACATACAATTCAAGGACAAGAAGACACTTTATACAGAATGAGATCTATGTCCTAACCTATTTGATGAGAGTATTTACATGCCTCCTTTTCCAAAGAATTTTGAAGTACCCAAATTTGAAAAGTACAAAGGAAAAGGTAATCCAATTGATCATGTTAAGTTGTTTTATACTTCTTGCATTGAAGTTCACCATGATGAAACTTACCTCATCAGACTCTTTCCTAGAAGTCTTGGAGGAAAAGCAATGGAATGGTATTCTAAGTTACCAGGCAATATAAGGTCATGGAAAGAATTGGCAGATAAATTCATCTCGAGTACTTTTCATTTAATATATCAAGCGAGGTTATGTTGATTGACTTGTGCACAGCTAAAAAAATATTTGGAGAATCATTTATGAATTTTCTATTGCGATGGAGAAATTTGGTTAGTCAATGTCCTTTTGATGTTCCAGAAGAACAACAAATAAGCTTATTTATTCAAAAATTTATACTAGAAATGATGTACGAGCTAAAGATGAAATGCCCAAGCACTATTCAAAAGCTCATGAACAAAGGAATTGATATTGAAGATGCTCTTATTCATAAAGGAGTTCTTAAATCAACAAAGACAATCATAATGCAAGCACTTCAAGTGACAAGACAAAATTTTGGTCTCGGAACAAAAATGTCATGAACGATGGCATTATCGATGCACAAACGGTCAATGCAACACAACCAAAGGTCAGTCTCAAAGGACCTACTATTACGAATACGCAAACGGTGACTCAAGCACCACCTCCAGTACAACCTCAAGTGCAAGCAAATAATAACACGCAACAAAACTGGCAATGTCAACCACCGAGAAACAAATATGGTCCTCCAAGACAGTTCATGTCGTTAGGTGAATTGCTTCATTATGTGTTACAACAATTGCTTCAAAAGAATTATATTCAATTACCTGAGATTCGAGATGAACCAATAGTCAAACCTTGTTGGTGGGATGACAATAAATTTTGCAATTATCATCGGACTAAAGGACACAAAACCAATTCATGTTATCAATTAAAACATAAAGTGCAAGATCTCATTGATTAAGGTATAATTGAAGTAGAACCTACAATGGGCTCTTCCAATACTGATCATACCATTTTTACAAATCCTTTGGTGGATCATGAGAAGGGAAATGCATCTACATCAAATTCAACTTCAAAGACTAATGCCAACTATACTTGGACCGGCCACAATTATACCATAAATTGCTTCTCTGAGTCAGATACACATGTGTCTACTTTGACTTTCTGAGATAGTAGTTCTCAATGTGTAGTCACCACTCGTTGTACCAACATTATTGTTCCTGGTGCACCGTCTAAACCCAAAGTATCTTCTGATTATAATCTTGTCGACTAGCTTGGTAAAATCCCTGCTCTAATATCTATCCTTGATCTTTTGCGCACATCTCCCCAACATAAGGAAATCCTTGACAAAGCCTTGAAAGAAGAGAAATAAATCCTTCCTATGGTGAAAATCACTTCTTGTGGCACCTTGGCCAAGTACCATGATGAAAATATGGCAAACATTCATCATGCATAATTCCTCCCTCTTTCACTCTACACTTTGGGGAAATTTTCATCTATGCTATCATCCATCTTCCTATCATTTATCTGACTTGCATCCATATTCATTCTTTCACCTTTGATCTTGAAAAGGTTGAACATATCCATGAGCATTAGATATCCTAACATCCATTATTATTTCCATCATCCTATGTTGCATCCATCCTACCCTATCATGATCTTGCTTATCCCAAATCTACCCTCATTATTCCTTGACAGTCTTTCCATAATCCCAAAACTGTTGGAAATAATGGAATGGTGTGTACTGAGAGGGGAGGGGCGAATCAGTACCCTCAAGACTTTTATCACTTAACCTTAATCCTTTTGTAGTAAATACATTTTATTACCAACCATTTGTGCTATTCTCTCTTTGTGTATGTTATATCCCATCTTCTCTACACCTCTGCAACACTCTCCTCAAATCCTTTAAGTGATCTATCCCTTTTCTAGAAAAACCATAAGATCAGCCAGATACATACCAACTATTTTATTTTTCATATGACTAAAGAAAAGATCCATACCTCTCTAAAAGGTAGCTCTGACAATGATCAATCAAAATGACATTCTATGATAAGTGAAAGTACCCCATGGAATAGTGAAGGTTGTCTTGTGTTGATATACTTTTTCCACCTCTATCTGGTTGTACCATGAGAAGCCATCCAACATGGACATCATTTCAGCTCCAGCCACGGTCTACAACAGGTGGTCCATGTTGGGAAGAGTGTAATTATATTTCAAGGAGGACTGATTAAGGTTTCTAATGTCCACGCAGATCCTTATTTCTCTATTTTTCTTTCTCATAGGCACTGTATTTGCTACCCAGGTTGAATGATAGATATGATATATGATTTTAGCCTTCAAAATTTTATCAACTTCCCTGAATATCGCATTAGCAACCTTGGGATTGTAATTCCTTTGTTTTTGTATGAATGGAATAGTGTCAGGTTTTAGAGGAATCTGATGTTTGAATTTTCCATCCATGAATCTTTTTAAATCTTCATAACTCCATGTGAAGACATCCTGGTATTCTAGGAATTTTTTTTTGGCTTCTTCCCTTTCTTCCTCATTATAAAATTTCCCGATGTTGATCATCTTCGGGTCTTTCTCACTTCCAATGACTATTCCTTCATATTCACCAGTGGTAGTGCCCCTCTTGATCCTCTTCTTTTTGACAAAGGTATCATGCCTATTGAAAAGTTTTTTGAGTGTAACCAAATGAGGAGGAATAATATTACCTTGCAATTGAATGATACTCGACTTATCTTTCCTCTGATTATCATGACAATTTCCCTTATGACTACTAGGAGCATCCTTATGAAAGTCACCACCACTTTCTAAAAAGGGAAGGAGATTCTGATCATCTTCAAACACTTGCTAGTCTTCCACATTGTTAGGTACAAACAGTCTATACACCACCTCTATTTGATATTTCTTATCCTTGAAATCTAGATGAGGGAGGAGCAAGGAGGCTGATACTGCTAAGGAGTCTACCTTAGAATTAAACTCTCTTGACACAGATTCAATAAAGAATGAGTCTAAGGATTCAATTTTGTCCCATACCCTATTACTATAGTTTTTTAATCTATGATTCTTCACAGAGTATTGATTTTTAACTTGGGGCACAATTAACTCGACATCACCTCAAGCTCTTAGGATTTTCACACCTCTCTCTTTTGCAGTGATAATTCCTAGAAGCCAGGCCTCATACTCTGCTATGTTGTTGGTGTTCCAGAACTCCAATTTGTAAGCCATGGGCTCACATTCTCCATCTAGCGATATTAAGACTATGCCTACACCAGATCCTAACGATTCACAACTACCATCGAACTCCAGAGTCTAAATTTGTGGTGAAATTTGTTTGGTGGAAGGCTGATCTTTCTCTTCTTTAGGTTCAACTTCTTCTTCATGATTATCTATGAATAACATGTAGTTACCAAACTGTAATTATTGGTACAGAATTTGGGCTTTAGGGTCATCAAATTTTAGTACTGTGAACTTTGCTTTCTCTTCAGGAACCAATTTTATCTTTTTTCTACCTACTGGGATTAAAGATTAAGACTAATCCAACTTTATTTCTCCTCTTATATCTCTACAAAAACTCCTGCTTAACAAAAAACCATAACTAGTAGTTATATCAACAACCAATATAGTTAGCAACATTCTCTTCTCGGGGTGTGCTGCTAAAGCCGCTTGGGAATCTTTGATTTTCCCAATCAAGGGAACCTCTTTAGCATCCATAGAATAGCATCTACCATGGGATTTGGTGAGGGTGAGACCTAAAGCTTTGGCTATAGTTGATGGCATCACATTTTCTGAGGCACCATAGTCTATTATGCAATTACTCAACTTGTAACCATTTGTAAACAATGAAACATATAAAGGGTCAGGCTTTCACCTAGGGGAAGTGGCAAAAAATGATGACTCTCCTTGTTCAAATAGACCCGCCAAAATATACTCTTCTTCTACTGAAGCTATAACATTTTGATTTAAATCATTGGTCCCTCTTTTACAAAAGTCCACTAGTTTTTGCAACTCTATTGGATTATATTTAAGATAATCTATGGGAGAAATCTAAATTCTTGAATCTTTATAGAATTGAATAATGTCAAAAGAATTTAGTTCCTTACCTGGTTGCAAATTTTTCACTCCTTGGTTGGCATCTTGAGAGTAAGAAGTAGACACCTCGCTACCTTTTGGTAGAGGTGTGGAAACATAGACTTTGCCTTTCTGATTCTAGGTTAATACTGCATAAGATGTCTCATCTATAGTAGCATAACATGCCGCATCTCATTCTGAATCTGATACATACTCAAAAAATAAATTTTCAGAGTCACCATGTGAGCACAAATCCAATTCAGCTCCAGATACTCCAACATTCCATTCATCTGTTTGATGCATCTGCAAGGCACAAGCTACATCGGGGAAAATTTCTCCATCATGATCTATTGTTAGGTGAAAATCACACATGTTTCCCCTTTTGGGAGGAGCTTCTATGGGCAACCTTTGTGGAGGAGCAGTCAATTGTAATGTTTTTCCACCAGTATTCGTCATATCCTTGTTTCTTCCAGACTGATCTTGAAAATTCTGCTGGTAAGGATTGTAAAACCTAGGAAGTTGTCTTTTGAAAGGAATGAACTCATTAGACAGTTTTTGGATCATCTCATCTGATGATGTGGTGTTTCTAGTACTGGCCTGAGTTCGTATCTCTTGTTTCCACTTCCCTACCGAGATCATGTGATCCTCTAACTCTATAGAAGGCCTCTGGGAAAGAACCAAATTGGTTGGGTTTGTCCTTCTCAAATCATAGCTGATATCAAGAGGCATAGCACTTATAAAAAATGTTTTCAAATTACCTGCAGTAGGATTATTAGCTGCTAGGATACGTTTAACTAGCTTGTTAAATTTAGCAACAAAATCTCTCATGCTTATTGAAGGCTCTTTTTTGATAGAAGTCAATTGGGTTAACAGAGCATGCTCATCTTCAACAGTATTAAACCTTCTTTCGAAAGCCATTCTCATGGAAGCCCAATCCTTAATAGAAGAGACATGCAAATGATAAAACCAATCTGCTACACCCTCAACAAGGGTCTCAACAAATAATTTGACAGCAACATCCTCTTCTTGTACTGCTAATATATTAATGGCTACAAAGAAAGCAACAATGTGTCATCTATAGATACTTTCCCATCTCTAGAGAATTTAGGAAAATTCTTCCTTGACCCTGAGGGCAGTGGGTTATATGCTGCTAACTATAGAGGACCAACTGCGGTGACCCAAGGAACTACCATGAATGCTTGAGGTAGATAAGGTGTTAGGTTTACAATAGGAGGGGAAACTACTCCATGCAAGGTTAGCACTTGGCAGGTGGTAGACAAAAGGGATGATTTCTTAGGAGGTGAAGGAGGTCTATTTTTTCTCTAATTTCTTCTATCCCTTTGACGAGGTACTTCAAGAAGGGAAAAATCAATCTCTACAAGTCTCTCAAAGATAGGGTCTCTACCACCTTCTTTCCTTACACTTCTAAGAAATATTTTGGACTCTAAGGCTTCCACTAATTTGGCAGTCTAGCTCCATGCTCTGCTTGGAATTGAGACCTTCTTAAATTCCTCCTTTGAAAGGCTCATTCAAGTGCTTCTTCTCTCACTTCTTCTTGTTCAAGAACTTGACTAGCATTTCTATAATGCTTAGTATTTCTTCTGTGTCTCAAGACAAAATTATTCAATGAGGAAATGATATCCTCTTGATCGCCTTGGAATCTGAAGTTTGGTTGCAACACATGAATCAAATTTTCATGAGGAAGTACCATTATCCCTCATGATATTTCTTCTGGTCTAGCGACTATTCATCTCCCTAGTAGAGTCACCAAAAATCTATTGGTAAATAGATTGTTATTTTTCACTTTAACTCTAAAATACCCAAATATTAAAGAAACAATCGAATACAACAGTTGGGAAATGTAACTAAATAAATAATTTCCCTCTGAATTTGAAGGTACAGCTCCCTTAAGTGATTAATCTTCAATAAATTTTTCTCTTCCCTAATATAATGGTGGTTTGTTCTTAACTTAAGAATAGAAGAGGTTATCCAAAGTAGGCCTAGACAGGAACTAGTTCAGGCAAATAGACTCAATTTTCTATCTAACCAAATTTCAAGATTTTATAAATCAGATAAGATCCAAAAATTGGTAATGCAAGTACTGATAATGAAGTTGCAAATGCAAAAATTAAAGATCAATGATAACTTAACGATGCTGAATCAATCTACTTCATAAGAAAATTTCTCAGAATCTATGCATGACATCCAAATTTCCCCTCAATTAACCACATCAAATCATAATACAGAAATTTGGTTTAATACTGAACTGTAAATCCTATTTGAAGAAACATTCAAATTGGTAGAAAGATAAATGCAATGGAACAGTTAAAATATTGGCATACAAACATAAACAAATTTGACTCAGCAAAAATGAAGTTCCTCACACCAAAATTTAGCAGACCTTTGTATTGATTTTCAAAATAGTACATATAGATCCCAGAGTTGGACCGTTAAAAAAAGGGGGTAACCAAAATGGTTCACCTTCCCTAACCAGAAATGATAAAAAAATGTTTGTTCGTTACAAGCTCTATCAAAATTCAGTACAAGAGGGAATATCTTTATGCCTCCATTTACTTCCCCTTATCTATTTTTTCCCTATATGCAGTGACAACTGTGATGACCAGAATTAGCTCTTCATGTCTATTGATATGGACATTGCTATATCTAATGAGACATCTGGAATGATCTTTGGCCAGGCTCTTAACCGCATCTACTTGATCTTTTAGCTCTTCCATGGCTTTATAGATGCATCCACTCAATTGATGGAGTTCTGGCACCTTATCCAAGTGAGAGGAAGATAGTTCTACCAACTTATCCACATAATCTGAGAAGGATTTATGCATGTTGGTCACTTCGATCATTTCTTTTCCCTGACCACTTGTCTGTGACTCCATGTGAAGACCCTAAAGGAGTTTAAAATCTTTGTTTTGTTCCTCTTTGATTTTGACATCTGTCTGTTGCAATCCTCCTTCAGTTTGGATGATCATCTCAGTCTTAAACTCCAGGCTTTGAAGCCATTCAATCAAAGTCTCATCTCCTTTCTACAAGATCTTGGCCTTTATTGCCTTCTTAGTCTTCATTTTAACTGCTACATGCTGCATGACTATGCATTCCTGACACTTTACTCTCTCCGATGTGAGAGTTTGCAAATTCTTTTCAATGTTGTTTCTCTCCTTCTCCAACTTTAGGAGAGTATCACCCAGCTGCTCAATAACTACCAGCCCTTCATATTTGAGCCTCTCGATCCATATTTTACCAATCTTCCTGAAGTATCTGTCTTCTTGCAACTTGGCTATGATAGCTTGATTCTCCACAACATTGGGGTTGAAACTAGTTTGGGCACTTGGAATGCTCGCAACTGGGGTAACTAACTGTCTGATAAAGTTAGTTAGTTCATCGACCTCTACTTTAAGTCAGACTTTAGCAGTCTTGAGTTCCTAGAGCTCTTCTTCAATTACAATGTTAGTGTATTTCCACCAATCCACCTTAGTATCATGGTGAGCCAGTCCCATATCAAATGATTGTAATTCCAAATTGGAGGTGGTCAAATCCTCAATCCTGCCTTCTTTTGTGGGCTTTTCTACATCCATGGTGAAGTGCCCTATTTCTAGGTCTCGGCCTAATGTAGACCGTGTCTTTGCATTATTCACCTTTCTCACAGTGGCACTAGATTGTAAGGCCTGTGAAAGAGTATCCTTGCTGGGAGCTCCTTCTTCTATCCTCTTCCTCTTGTGCTCTAAAGTGTTCTCTATCCAAGACTCCACGCTAGTGACTTTGGTGGAAGAGACCAATTATTCTATGAAAAAATTCTTGATGACTAGAGGAGTAGCTTTAGGCCTAGAAGAAAATGGATTCATTGAGGTAGGAGAGGAAGAAACCAATTTAATAACTTGAGCAACCTTCTATTGCTTTCCAACCTCCTCATCCGATTTTGTGGCCATAGTGCTAGAACTATCTTCACCCACCTCCACTATAACAGGAGACCCTTGCCTTGGATTATCTTGGATATAGGTATCACCTTGTGCGCCCATAGTGCTAAATTTAGCTAGTTTCTCTATTTTTGTACTCTTAATAGGCTCATTCATAGACTTAACTAGTTCTGTAGAGACCAGTTTTTCTGTGAAACCAATGATAGGAGCTGAGCCATCTCCGCATGTCTTGTCCAATGGAATAATATTTTTAGGAGGCTCATCACCTCCACCTACTGGTTGAGCTAAATCCTTGGCTATGGTCCATTTAGTCACTAAAGATGATGCAAGAGTATTCCTTGTCTCTTTTACTGGAGTTTGTCGAGACAAAGGCTTCCTTTCTGACCTCTTCCTTCTTCCTGCTATCCATTCAATCCATTGCTTTGTCCTTCTGTAAATCCCACCCATCAAGGTCTCCAAGTCATCAATAGCTTGACCTAGCATGGGTTTAGAGCTTATAGGAAGGGGCTTAATATTTTCTATGTATGTATCATCATACATATGCTGGTCGTCATCTTCTATGCCTTCAACTACAATCTAAACTTTGAACCTTTTAATTTGTTCAATAGTTAATCTTGCATAGATCTGATCCCTGCTTTCTAGATCATCCTTGCAGTTGGCCCAATAATCATCTATGTTATCAATGTGATGAATAGAGCAACCAATTTGTAAGTAATATTGGGCATTGCTCACAAGATCATACTTTGGCCTCAGAACATCATATGTTTCCAATTGAAACTTCTTTGATAATGCTTTGAAAACATTCTTTGCATCGAACCGGGACACAAAACTATAGGCTCCAATTGTCATTGGGAAATCGTAGCCTTTCTTCTAGGCACCCACATAGATCAGGTTCACCTTGACCGCTTGCCTCATCACCTCAACCAGCACGATCATGTCATCGGGATACCTAGGCAGCTTCAAAGGGAAATTGTCAAATCCGGCAAGACGAATGTATGAGAAATTCGCAAATTGGATAAAACAATCTCCAAATTGGCTAATGAATGCCATGGCTTCTATAGAAAATATCCTTTTTGGGCAACTTTTTAACTCCCTACACAGTCTCATTGTAAATGCATCATTAGCTTTGAGATATTTAGTATAACTATTATGCAATTGCAAATAGGGGAAGAATTCATAACTCTTAACATCTTCCGGGAACTCTTCTAGCCTAGGAAGTCCTAGCCAAAGTTGAATCGTGGCTAAGATATATAAAAAAATTGAGGACATATAGAAATCATTCTGATGCTTAGCTCTATTTAGGGAATTTGAGAGGTTTTAACTTACCATGTGAGCCCAATCAATGAAATTATGTTGAGAGAAAATCACCTAAACCAGGAAGAAATGGTGCTCAATGAAATTAAGTGCATCGCTCTCACCTCTGATCCTATGAAGCATTACCAAGATATCCACAATTTCTGGCTTCAGGTTTTTCCATATAATGTTTTAGGAAACTTTCCCTTGGTGCTCCTCGACTCCTAGAACCATGTCTTCATTATCTCCTTCTTCCACACAGCCTTCTTCACTCCATACTCAGTAACTTCCCGGCTATATGTCATCTCTGAGTATTCGGCTCACTCTAGAATATGAAGGGAGTTCTGGATGGATTTATGGTCAATTGATAGTAGCACCATGTCATTAGGTAGAAGAATTTTCTTGGTGTCCAGATTGTAACGGGCTATGCATTCTGGAACCATCTCTGGAGCTTGAATCGCAATGGGGAAGCCTGCGGCTTCGACTAACCTACTCTCCTTCAAATTTTTAGTAATGGGGTGTATCCTTTCGGAATTCAACCTACTATGAAAGCTCTATATATAATAATCTCAAAGAGGTGTCTGTGATTTTTTTCTAGTCAGAAGTGACGCCGTTCATCCCATCAAATCCTATAAATTTGGTAGCCATGCTTTGATTGATTTTAATCAGGAACTAGGAATCTATATCAGGAAAATGAAAACAAGGAATAATTATTGCCAAAGGTTTCAATTCAGAAAATTTGTCAAATAGATGGTAATTCCTATTTGAAACACTTAATTTATTTTATAACTTCTAACTTCTTACCGTTAACGACCAACTTCCCGCGCCACACGAATGAAAAGACTTAAGCATTTATGAAAAAGTCTGTTATGAAGTGTAAATGAAGAAAATTGATTTTAATATTTGTTTGTGTTGATTAGGTTTGAAATGTGTTGTATTTCCTTAACCTTTACATTTAATTTTAATTTTGATATGATTAAGCATATAGGGGGATGGAAGATAAGATGTTCCTCTTTTATCCCCAAATGCACAAATGAAAGATCCAAGTTGATTAACCCAAAAGAAGGATTAATTCACAAATGAATCAACCATTTGGAAATGAGAGTAAGGAAGAAGATATTAAATTATATTTTATGATTAAGGAGATATGATATATAGCTATAATTGAAAAGGATGAGAGGAAGTACCAACCTTAAAGAATTACAGATCTGAAGAATGTTGTTTTCTGAGGTCTGTACTCTGTTTCTGGAAAATCTAAAGTATGATCCGGAACAGAAACATAGAGATGAACAAAACCCATAAATCTTTTTCCGATCCGACACTGTCTTGAGAAAAAGGTTAACCTTGACCCACAAATGTCACCCCTGACCCAATAATCTCGACCCTGACCTGTGCTGCCTCGACAAAAAATCTATTTTTAGATCCTGATAGTTTGCTGAAAAGGGTATCCAGATTTGAGTTCAAATCCATAGTCTCAAACTTGTATCTGCAAGAAAAAGAGATTTGTTTGTTGGGGGGGAGGGGTTTGCCTTAGTCAAACCCCAATTTAGGAATTAACCTTGAAATCAATAATTAAAATAAATAATGCTATCAAGTAGTAGAAGTAAATATAACAATGAAGCTATGATATTCAATAAATATGCAATTGTAATTCAAATGTAGACAAATATGTAGCTATGAAAACATTGACTTTAGAAACCATAAAACTCTATGATTTTTATGTTTGAAATCTACCTTGAAAGGAAAATGAATGAGTTTTGAGGATGCACAAAGGATCTTGAAGGAAGATCACACCACCATGATGGCTAGATCTAGGGTTTGAATGACTAATCTTGAATGCTTGAACCTAATCCCTTCAAAGGCTTGAAAGCTTGAATCCTTGATCTTCAATAGAGAACTCAAATGCTTTAGAGCTTGAAAAATTGTAGAACAAATGGATTCTTGAACTTTTTTCTTGATGACTTCTTTCTTGATTTCAATCGGAGAGAATTAGTGCTCAATAGTTGATAGTTCATAATGCTTAGAGAAAATGAGAGGAGAAGGATCCCTTTTATATAAAACTAGGGCACAATCTTCTAAGGAGGGTGACATAGGATAATTAAATTCCAATTAAAGCCTTTACCCCTAGGAGAGGACCTATATTAAATATAATTTAGGAATCATCACTTTGGAACCCAAAATAGCTGACCCAGAAGTGGGAAAAATGAATTTTGGATGACCCCCGGCTGCTGACAGACTTCCAGATTTGAAAGGGGACCCAAGTCAAGGTTGAGTTCAACCCTAACCTAGGTCAAGGTTGAGGTTGACCTTGAGCTAGGGGGTCAAAACCCTTGGAAAATGTGGTAGTGGGATAGAAGGTGCCCGGAGAGGCCCAATCAGGGTCCTAAACAGGCACAAAAGTAGAGGATGATGCAGAAATGAGGGGAAAGTATGATTATGGTAAAAAAAATCCCCTAATGAGGGATAAAAATTCTTATCATGGAACTGATTCTATTTTAAGATGATACATTAAGCCCCCACTTTAGCGGAAGTATGGAAATTGAACATGCTTTCGGTAAAGTTAGAAGAAAGACTCTGGTGGATCGCAACGAGGTAGAATATCACTAGGTCAAGGACATGAGCCCCTAGACCAAGGATTCTAACTCAAAATACATGCATAAAGATATGGAAGTAAAGAGAAATTAATCATCGGAAACATACATGAATACATAAGAAAGACAAGAACAACACTATAGATAACATAGCTTCATGATCTAATCCTACTAGCATGCAAGCGAAAAAGAGAGAAAATAGATAGTGATTACCTCACCTAGTAAGATGCCCACCTTACTATGAATCACCAAGGAGGGAGAGCCCAATAGGTTCACCCATAAACTATGCTTGTAATTGTAATGCATCTTTTGACGACTTTTAAAAATATCTATAGATCCACATCCTTATATCACTATGAATATAAAATGCGTGTCTTTTCAGGATTTAGAAACTTATGTACATTACCTTCCAAGGATTTAGCATATTGAAAATTTAAAAGGGTGAGTATCTCTATAGGATTTAGCAACTTATGTGCGTTACCTTCTAAGGATTTAGTGAAAATAAACGTAAAAATGCATGTCCCTTCAAGATTTAGCAACTTATGTGCGTTACCTTATGAGGATTTAGCATATTGAAAAATGTAAATTAATGTAAAATATAGTACAAGGGAGACCCTATATATGCCCCCCTCCTTATCATGAATACCTACTAGGTAGGATAAGGAAGAGAAAGAGGATACCTACTTCACAAGGTAAGGAGATATCTGGCTTAACAACAATATACGCTATATCCTTAGCAAATAGTATTGACCCTTACCTCTAAAAGCATAGATAATCATGAAATGGATATGTCACTTATGTAGAAAGGATCCTAAAAAAGGAAGAGATCTTATCAACAAGACCCCCACCATAGAGAAGTGCTTAGGATAAAATGTCATCTTCTAAAGAAAAGAGGGACCAAAGATTCAATCATCAAGCCCCCTGTAATCAAGAGGAAGGGGAATCTTAGGATGAAGGCATCAAACTATAACCCAAAGCAAGAGCAAGAGTTTATAAATAACATAATTTGCAAAATAAAGAAGAGGTGATGACATAGGATAATCACCTCTTATATAAGAGGGTATCTATAGTAAAAAACATAAATCTTTATAAGGAAATAATGTTATATGATAAAAAATGCCACTAAGCTAAGGAAAGTAAATCCTTAGATAGAGGAAGAAGGAAAATACCTTGCCCCCTAGGTGTAAAGGCAAGGGATATATCAAATTATATCAATATATTTCATAGAAAAGAGATATCTTTAAAAAATAAATGTCCTAGAAAAGATATCATGAATGATTTATAGGGATAGAATATAGAAAGAATAACCAATTAATCTCAAAAACCAAATATATGCTAAGAGAAAATTGGATCCTAGAAGACTGGAATAAAATACCTCTTTGCCCCCAGTGAAGAGACAAGAGGAAAAATGAAATCTAACTTGTAGAAGAATGAGGGGAATTCCCTATATCAAAATTATGAGGAAATTGTAATACTGCACGGGAATGAGATATAATTCCCAAAGTAGCTCTTTCTCTAACATATAGCTTGAAATGCACACAATCAACAAGAAAATGTTTATTACTATAATGAAAATGACATTTATATTTAGAGAGAGCATTTCTCAGAATAGGTTTGAAGATTTCTTTCTTGGAATTCATTAACTAGACATACACTTTCTTAGCCACATCTTGAGGAGTATCATGGTGATCTAAATAAGGTGTTGGAAGAAGAACATGAAGAGGAGGACGTTGGTTAAGATCCACTATGTTGATTGGAGGAGGTGGGAAACCTATACCATGCATATCTTGTTTAGGAGATGAATGAATTGTGTTTTTAATGCCTTGTTCATTGATACCAAGCCTAAACCTTTATAGCCTTGTTTATCTACCATAGTATATCCGGTAGTGTACCTATCTTGCAAAGCTTCAATAGGAGGAGATTGATTATGGTGCTCATGAGAAATTTTTTTGTATGGTGGAATGATAGGATTAGAAGAGGTTTCCTTGTTTTTCCCTTTATCATCATCATGGATTGAATAGGGAGGTGAAGGTAAATGAAATAATTCTCGAACATCATTATCATGGATCCTAGCTTGAGCCCCATCATAAGTGTGGGAAGAACTAGGGATT
>MU226460.1:1280255-1302101 GCA_018584345.1 Thuja plicata
TACCATAAACATCCAAGTTAGGTGAAATTTATAGGATCATTTGGAACAATCACCATATGCAGAAAATCAAGAAAACATTATGCCCCCTATCCTTGTGACTCTTTGTCTTTGCACAGACGTCATTGAGTAACTAAGAAGACATAACAAATCCTCAAATGAGAATCAATCAGATAAAATTCATAATTACTTAGATGCCCCTAGTTAAAAACATCATCAGGACATTTAAAGAATTATAATCAAACCATTAGCAAACTGTGTGTTTACATAGTACTTGTTCATTCATCTGTCAAACACAGTAAAGATTCATCAATCAGAAAATTAGAACATAAGCAATATGGTGTTCCATGTCTGTGTATTGATAGGATAATCCATTCATGTTTGTGATCCAATATAGCCTTGTAGGAATGCTTGTGAATGTAAATGTCATGTCCCATGTTTTGAAAAGACACCCTTGTTTTGGAAAGTGATATTGTTTTGCATGTATTGAGTAACATTATGTCTGTGAGGCAAACCATCCTAGAGTGACCTAGCAACCTCAACTGACTATGCGAACAAAGATGCCCCCAGTGCAGAATGACTTATTCCTAAGACGTAAAGATAGACAAATCCCAAGCAAGGATAAGATAGTCATGTAGGAAAATGAAGTCAGTGTATGAGCACAGGAAAAATTATGAAGGCCTAGTGTCAGTAGTGCATTGATAGATGGAGCTCAGAACACAAGTGATGCCTGATTGCCAGGTTTTCACCACTTGGCAAGATCTTTTCTTTCTTTTTGCTACCAAGATGCCTGTTTTACCAGGTGCTTATCAAGGCACTTTTTAATTTTTCAATTTTTTTTCAATTTTTGCTTTTTTGAATGTTTTTGTAGTATCAAGGTGCCTATTTACCAGGTTTTCACCAAGGATACCCATTTTGTAGGACCTTTTCCACTATTTTTGGATTTCTTCAGGATCAATTTTTTGAATGTTTTTGGTATTTTGTAAGAAATTTTTGCTGTACAGGCTCTGCTAGCCAAACATTAGGCGTAGAACCGCTTCAAATGTAGAGTGTTGATAGGGTCTGAAAGAACGTCTCCCTTAGGTGTAGCTTATTGATAAGCTCTAGTCCCAAAATTAGCAGTGATAACATAAGGTCCTAGCTAGTTAGGTTCAAACTTTCCTTTCTGCTCCATGTTAGGCTGATTCTTAGGATTCTCTTTGAGGACAAGGTCTCCCACCTCAAATTTTTTTGTTTTGACCTTCTTGTTGTAACCTTTGGACATATGTGCTTGATAGACCTTGAGGTGATCAACCGCTTATTGTCTGCGCTCATCTAGTAGGTTCAGAGAATTTACCCGATCAATGCGTTACTCATCATCAGTAACAAGACCTTGTAAAGATATCCGCAAAGAAGGGATTTCAACCTCAATAGGTAGTACTACTTCAATGCCATAGACTAGAGAAAATGGCATGGCTCTAGTTGGTGTTCTAATGCTTGTTCTGTAGGCCCATAGTGCCAAATTCAGTTGTAGATGCCAGTCTCTGCCAGACTTGCTCATAGTTCTATGTAGAATCTTGAGAATGTTCTTGTTTGATGCCTCAGCCTAGCCATTACCATAAGGATAATATATTGAGGAGAAATGTTGAGTAATATGGAACTGTTCACAGAGGTCATCAATGTCTTGATTTCTAAATTGGCCCCCATTGTCTATTACAATTGAAGAGGGTATCCCATATCTACGAATAATGTAGTTCAGAATGAACATAGCCACCTGTTTTCCAATGGCTTTGATTTGTGGCACAGCTTCGACCCACTTCGTGAAATACTCAGTGGCCGTAATGATAAACTTGTGTCTATTTGAAGAGTTGGGATATATTTGTCCAACCAAGTCAAAGGCCCATTGCTAAAATGGCCAATGTGTTATGAAAGGTATAAGTTCTTTGGCAGGAGCATGAATAAGGTTTCCATGTGTCTGGCATTTAAGACATACTTTTGAAAATTGAATAGCATCTTTCTCCATGGTAGGCCAATAATAGCCTAGTCTGAGCAGTTTCTTAGCTAATGAAAATTCATTCGAGTGTGATCCACATATACCTTCGTGGATATTTGTTAATGCTATTTCAGACTCTTCGAGTTCTAAACACCGAAGAAGTATACCATCAAGACTGCATCGATATAGGTTGTTAGTTATGAGTACGTAATGTGACACTATTCTAATCAAGGATCTTTTCTCATTTCTAGATAAATTGGTGTGAATGGCTTGGTTGAAAAGGCAAGCAATGATACTGGCATACCGAGATTGATCTAGGGTAGTCAAGGTACATATTACCTGGTATTCAGGGTTAGCAAAGGCATGATAGGATATTTCTTCCACCAAGAAGTCATAGTGGAATTGATGCTCCTCTAGTTGTAACATGGATGCCAAGGTAGCCACAGCATCTGCAACCTTATTCTTTGATCTTGGTATCTGTTGGAAGGTGATGAAGATAAAGTATTTCTTCAGATCATCAACTAGTTGCTTGTAGGGCATCAAATTTTCATCTTTTGTTTAATACTCTCCATTGACTTGATTGATAATTAGTTGGGAGTCACCATACATGTGTAACTCTATGATCTTCCATTCCATGGCTAGCTTGAGGCCATTGACCAATGCTTCATATTCTGAGATATTGTTGGTGCATGGAAACATCAATTTGTAAGATTTGGGAATCTTATATCCTTGTGGAGTTATGAAAAGGACCCCTGCTCCAGATCCTTGTTGAGTGAATGAACTGTCAAAGAACATCCTCTAGGGATGTTCAGTGAGATGCATGATTGTTTCATCAGGAAATTCAATTAGTAAAGGTTCATCATCCTGGAGTGGTGAATCAACCAATTGATCTACAAGTACCTGTCCTTTGATAGCTCTTTGTTCTACATATTCAATATCAAACTCACTTAGAATTAGGACCCATTTTGCCAAACGTCCTGTTAATTCTACTCTGCTCAAAAGATACTTTAGAGGATCAATATTAGCAATAAGCTTCACTGTATGAGAGAGCATGTAGTGTCTTAATTTCTATGATGTGAAGATGATTGCTAAGCATGCTTTTTCAATAATGCTATAATTGAGCTCATAAGTGACTAGGGTTCTACTAATGTAGTAGATAGCTCATTCTTTCTTTGCTTCATCTTCTTGCACCAGTAATACTCCTAGGGATGTAGCTGTAGCTAAAATGTATAGGAGAAAAGGTTTTCCATGAATAGGCGCCATAAGTATAGGTGGAACAGCCAGGTACCCCTTCAATTCTCTAAAGTTTGCTTGACAGTGTTCATCCCATTTGAATGTAACCCCTTTATGTAGTAGCTTAGTAAAGGGTTGTGCCTTATCTGCAAGTTGGGACATGAATCTCCTGATAGACTGGAGTCTCCCTTGTAGTGTCCTCATTTGTCTGATATTACATGGAGGAGTCATCTCTAGAATAGCTTTTACCTTTGCAGGATCTACCTCGATTCCCTTTACTGATACTATGAATCGTAGGAGCTTGCCTGATTGGACTCCAAAGGAACATTTCTTCATATTGAGCCTAAGTTGGAACTGTTCCATTTGATCCAATATCTTTCTTAGGTCAGAAATGTGAGTACCTCTCTCCTTATATTTTGCCAATGTGTCATCGACATAGTCCTCCATGTTCTTGTGTATCATGTCATGGAATATTGTTGTCATAGCTCTTTGATATGTTGCACCGGCATTCTTTAGCCCAAATGGCATGATGTTCCAGCAAAATGTACCCCATGTGCATGTGAATGCGGTTTTCTCTTGATCCTTAGGGGTGATCTTGATTTGGTTATAGCCCGAAAATCCATCCATTAATGAATACATTTAAAAGCCTACTGTAAGATCTATGATCATGTCAATGTTTGGTAGAGGGAAGTCATCTTTTAGAAATCCTTTGTTGAGGTCTCTGAAGTCCATATAGATCTTGATACATTTATCATATTTAGAAATGGGGACCACATTAGAGATCCATGTTGCACAGGCAATGACTCAAATAAATCCAGCTTTCAACAACTTTTCTAGTTTTTCTTTTACCAATAATGCAACATGAGGATGCATTTTTCTAAGTTTTTGTTTTACGGGCTTGATCCCAGGAGCTATAGACAAGTGGTGCATGATGAGATTAGGATCTAGCCCTGGCATATCAGTGTAAGACCATGCGGAGTTGATCTTCTTTTCTTTCAAGAACTCTGTGAACTGTACCTTCTCTTCTTCTGATATGGATTGTGCCAGATGAACTATTTGAGGATTCTCAATGGTGCCCAAGTTTACTGGTTTTGTTGGTTCAATCAATAATGAAGATCTTTCCTAAAAGTGTTCAGGGAGGATATCAAGAGTCTCATCCTTTGGCGCCTCTAAGAGGTTTTCACCATTGGATACATCTTCTTTCTTTACTATTTTGGGATATGATACTGCCACAGAGTGGTTTTCACCATCAGTCCGCTTTTTCTTTTTATTTTTCAGTTTGTAACTAAGAAACTTGATATCCTACTGTGACATGTTCTCGCTCCTTGCATTGGTGGAAGAAGGGTAAGATTCAAAAGTATTGAGATAACAAGCTAGGGAGTGGTCATTAGAAAAGTCAAGGATAGGAGTAGGATTTGTTTTAGTCAAATCAATTAGGTATGGAAGTACCAATTTTAGGGAGTTAGATTCTGGGAAGGACAACATTGTGTTAGCATCAAGACTATTAACCGACATGAAATGATCTGTAAAGTTAATTTCTTTGATATTTAGATCAATAAGAGAGAGATCATTATTAAAAGGGTCATTGTCAGTCATATATGGATTGAACTCTAGTGAATCATCAGTAGAAATCTCATCATCATCTCTCTGTAAAAGGAGGCTTCTTGCTTGTAGCCTATGAAATTCTCGTAGACTTATGTATTCACCAGTGTCTCCATCAATGATCAGGGGAAGGAACTCTTCTTCCACTTTAGGAGGATCAGTATTATTGAAAGGAGTGTTAGGTCGTTTACTAGGAGCTGAGGAAGCTGCAAACATGTGAATTGTATCTATTCTAATATCTTCAGAGGTAATAGATAGCCGATCCCACTCATAGTCATGAGAGTCTGTGACATCATCATCAGCTTTGTTTAAATATTCAGCAATGTTTATTTGGTGGACTCGGTTAGCTGCTTGTAGATCAAAGTGAGGTAGATCAAGGACATGTGAAATTGTGACTAATTTCCCCCAGTTAGGATGTAAATTCTGTGGCCGGGGTATCTCTTGAGTGATTGTTGCTATGGTGTCTCCTACCTCTTAAATGGGAGGTTGTGCTAGCAAAGGAGTGTTAAGATCCTGTGGTACCTCAAAGCTAGGTATATAGCGTTCTCCTTGATATTCAAGATTCTCTGTACCAATATGTAGTAATATCTCATAAGGCCATGGTTCCAATATTATCTCATCTATTTTATCACTCCCTATTTCAGAAGGTGGACTCTCTTTGAAGTAGGTTTGTTGGATTGAGTATTAAAACCCAGTCTTATTTTATCTCTGTTGTTGTGAAACTCCATGGATATGGGTTCAATGATCCCTCATCTTGTGTCATTTAGAGGTCCCTTTCCTTTGTAACCCATTTGTGTGAGGAAATCATATCCCTTTCCATACTGTTCTGGGGATATCTTCACATATTTGACCTTTGATTCCATTGGTTCCCCTTTGTAAAGCCAATCCAAGACTGCCTATTCTTCTGTGTTATCTAAAGAAGACGTGGATGCCTTTATCATGCCAGTTGCCTTGTGTACTTCTAGTTTTTTGAATGCTAGAGGTGTGAATGTGGATGAAGGTTTTCCATAGGATCTTGGTGATACCAGAAGTTCTATCAGTGAAGGAGTCAGGTCCAGCTTGTACTCTCCCATACCTGTTTCTTTGAGTTTCAAAGTTTTGCTAAAACTCTTCATAACCATGTCCTTGGTTGTTTCAGGAGCAACTGCAGCCATAGCCTCTTTGTTGTGTGGGATCATGCTACTTGCTTTGATATTATTTTAAGTGTAGTTGGCATTTGTAGGAATCGTCACTTCTATCCCATTATATGGGAACTTTATGCATTGGTGATAAGTGGACGATACAACTTGCATTTTTTGAATCCATGGTCTCCCCAGTAGAATATTGTAGGCCAATGGTAAATCCAAAACTTGACATATAATGTTCCTTTCAATTGGTCTAACTCTGATAGGTAGAGCAATAAGACCTATGGAGGATCTTTATTCCTCATCATAAGCTTTGATGGTTATCTTATTTCTAGTGTCAATTGTTTGTTCTGAGAGACCTAGTCTCCTAACGAGATCCAGTGTATAGATATTTAATCCTGCGCCTCCATCTATCAATACGCGTCTAACATAGGATTTATGAATAAGGACTTCGATAAGGAGGGGCTGATTATGTGGATGGGTCAATGACTTATCATCCTCTTCTAAAAATGAGAGGTAGTGTGGTGCTGAGATGTGATTGACCATTTCTTGAAATTTGTCTATATCAATATTTTTTGGAACATTAGCAGCGTGTAGGGCCTGTTCTAGGATTTCCCTATGCACTGTGGATATCTTGAGCAACTCAAAGATGGAAATTTTGGCAGTGGTTCGTTGCAATTGGTCTACCAAGTCATATTTTGCTCCGGGGATAGTGACCACATGTTTTGCTGCTGGTTTAGGAATAGTTACAATAGGAACCTTTGATGTTGATGTTGGTTTTGGAGGTCCCTTGATTTTAACCTATGCTTGGCTCCATGTTACAGCATTTGAGGAGGATGAGGTACCTTTAATTGTGATCACATTGATGGATTCAATTTTAATATTGAGCATATTAATCACATTGTCACTTTTGGAATAGGTGTATTTTACCTCATTACCTTTCCCTTTAGATGTTTCTCCTTGATTGTAATTAGGAAAAGGCTTGTTGAATGTTGTATGATCCTCATCGGTAGTATATCCATCGACTTTGATCTTACCTCCTTCGATGAGGTCTTGGATGAAACGTTTAAGTTTGAGACAATTATTAGTCTTATGTCCCCTGTTCTTGTGGAAGATACAATAAGAATTATCATCCCACCACCTGGGTTTGACCATTGGTTCCCACGGTTTAGAATCGGGAATTGTAAGAACTTTGTTATCCACTAGCATTTTCAAAACAGTCTCAAGAGGTTCCCCCAAAGGAGTGAATGTTCTTTGGGGTTTTGAAGTCCATGTTCATTCTTTGTTTTTATCATTGTTCATTTTGGGAGGTGTCACTTTAGCCTCTTTGCTTGCTTGCATGCCATTGGTTAGATTGAATGCTTCGGCTTTAGGATTAATGTTAGAGGCATCAACTACTCCGTCATTAACAACATTTTTGTTTTTCTTCCACCATTTAGGCTTGGAGTTGGAGTTATTTCCTTTGTTTTCATTTTGAAGGGTGATCTCTCCCTTTTTGACCATGACTTCCTCAATATGGAGGGCATTTTTAATCATCCTATCGAAGCTAGGAGAGTCTTGCATTTGTAGAGCATAGCTCAATTCTGAAACTAGATTATTAACGAAGATTTCCATCTTCTCCATTTAAAGAATGACCCTTGAATATCATGCAAAAATCTTCCTCCATCTTTGTAGGAAGTGTGTGAATGATTCTCCAGTTTGTTGTTTGGTGTTACATAGATCCATCATAGTTATGTCATGTTTGATGTTGTAGGAGTAATGTTGAATGAATTGTTGTATTAACTCCTTAAATGTTTTGACCTTGGGGTTTAATTTTGAAAACCACTCCATGGCATTACCTCCTAGACTTCCTAGAAACAGTCACATGAGGTATGTGGCTTCATGCATGTACTCGATTCTTAGAGACAGAATTCCCTTACAGGGTCGTGTGGATCAGTTTCTCCTGTGTACTTGTCATACTTTGGCCTTGCCACATTAGGAGGAAATAGGACCATAGTGATACTCTTGTTGAAAGGAAATGGACAAATGGCATCCAAAGAGTATTTTGTTTTGGGTTTCTCCTTCTCTTGTTTGAGGTTGGTGAGCTCCGTTTGCATTAGATTGAACTGTTTGCTGAGAATAGATATCGGGTTTGGTACCTCCTTTTCTTTGAGATTTTCCACATTATAATCCTTGGGTAACTTGACACCTATGGATGCTAGATGGAGGAAGTACTTTTCTTTATCGTCACCAATTATCTGTTCCGATAGCTTTTGGATCCGTTTACTTTGTTTGAGTTTTTCGTATTCGTCTTCAGGGGTCTCTTCTTCACTGTCTGATCCAAATAGATTATGTTCAAACTTGGGTCTTTCTTCCTCTTCCATGCCTTCAGATTGTGCTTGTTTGCCATCATTATAACCTTCAAAAGCCTTACTCTATTCATTAGTGTTTCTATCCATTTGAGGTGAATCTAGATCAAGAAGGGAACTGCGAGAAGTTTCTCCTTGAAAGTGTGGTGTTTGAGGAGGCACTTTTGATCCTTTAGTTGTGTACTTGTTGCGTCTTGTGTTAACCATGAAGTTTGTTTCTCAACTTTGTTAACATTTCCCAATAGTGCAAGTAAGGATTTCAGATCGTTCAAGTGGGCGTGTCTAGGTAAAAGTAACTGTTTGTTGTTGGTGGATGTAAATGATTCCAGTGTCAGAGGGTAAGAATGCCCTGATAGTGAGATGTGAACCAAGTTGTTGATAGAAAATGGGTAGACCACATGTATTGACCTGATCATGAAAGACTGACTAAGCATGCAAGGTGGATGTTTCAAAAGTGTTTTGAAATAACAACAGGGAGACCAGAAGAGACAACAAGAACCAGCTAAAGAGCAAAAAGGGTATCCTAATCAACTGAGAATTCCTAAGAAACAATGCTACAAGTGACCATTGTCTTGAATGCGAGCTCCTAGTACGAGCCTCTGATAGAACCAGATACGATCCTAGAATTTGGATACAAGTTCTTGCTGACAAAATATTATCCTAAATACCAAATGCGATCTGTTGGTGAACAGATTTGTCTTCTTCTTTTAAAATGGAAATGGATAAAGAATCTATGTTTTTGAAGACGAATGATTCATCAACAGTTGGGTAAGCATAGGAAATTGCTTCCTTCTGAATTTCTAAGGTTCAACTTGCTTCTAAGATATTCAGTGAATTATAGACATAAAAGTAAATCTATACACCTTTAACCAGAAAGTGTAGAAGGAACACTCAAATACTCTTGGGTATTGAGGTAAAATTATAGAATCAACTAATAATTGCAAAGACAATGAAGCGAACAGAAATCTACTTATTACTTCTAAATAAGACAACTTACAAAATAACATAAGAAAAACAAACTATAAAGAAACTGGAAGTGACTGAATATAAACAACACATGCGTAGATTTAAATGTATCAATTCTCAAAGAAATCACATACATTCCAGATTTTGATTCAAAGATCTAAACCATATCATGCATCTGTATATTCATATATTAACCGGATCAAAGTCTAATCAAAGATCGGTCACCAGCTGTTTCAGAGAATCTAAATTTTTTTATGCTAACTACCTACTTCAAAATAGAAACTATCGAATTTCTACCTTAATTTTCTAACCCTTTTTTCTGTTTAGAGTTCCTCTATATATAGTTTTGCATCTGAGAGAGCCTCCAGAAAAACCCTGCCTCTTGGATATCAAAAGGCAAACTATTTAAAACTAGTTACATAACTGGAAAAAATAGAGTTTCAAGGCACGTGTCACTTAAAACATAAAGTAAGGGAAAAGATGCCTCTAAGATCACTAACTCCCATCGGGGCCTTCTGATGTGGCAGTTTGCATGAGCTTCTAGGATTGGAACACACTCATTAACTCTTGAGCTGGCTAGGAATGTAGATTCTTCAGGCCTGTCAACTTCGCCCGAGTCACGTTCTTTTCCCACCTTAATTCCCTGATTCTCTCCACTTGCTTCAAAAACTAACCTCTGTTCAGCAGCAACATGGATTCCACATTCACAATTCTGGTGAAGTCCTGAACTGTTGGCGCCTCATTTTCTTTGAGAGTGTTCATAGCATCTGTGAAGATCTTTACCATGGCATCCGCATCTCTACTACCTCCATCAATCTAAAAAATACTTGAGGGGTTCACTATTTTGATATCTTTCAGAGCATCTATGTGCATATCCATCACTTCCTTTTTGAACACTTTAGCTTGAGAGATTGCAGCTTTAAACATTGTGTTTTTCCATCTGAAGTTCTGCTTCAGAATAAATAGCATACAGGGGTCTATCAACTTCATTGGATTTTCAGCTAAGAATTGAACCACACCATAAATTTCTATTTCTTGAACCTGTATAACAATTGTTGCAAATTTAGCTTCTTCCATTTCCCAACTTGGAACTAAGGTTTGAACCTCACCAAGTAATGTTTCTCCATCGAGACAAGTAGATATAAACTCGGGGATAAAAGCACTACCTTCATTGATAACATTGTTTATCCAAGTCTTCACGATCTCTACCAGAACCTTTCCTTGCTGAATTTGTTTTACTAGCTTTTGGCTTTTGACTAAATTTAGATCGAAATCCTGTGAAGACTGAGCTAGGGGTAGAACTCCATCGTCAGCGAGTGAGGAAAGGAATTCAGCCATGGTGGAGACTAACTGTTTTAACTTCCGTTTCTCTTTCCCATCTTTTTGCAACTGCCCAAGCATATGATCGGCTGAAAACTTAAATAGGTGATCCCTAAAATCCCTATTTAGAACACCAAGGTCCATTTTTGTGATTCCAAAGTCTTCGGCGTCTGGTTCTTGAATTCCTTCTTTAGGTTTGAAGGTGGCTATCTCTGCAATCACCTTTCCAGTTGATGGATCGATGGATAACCTAGCATCACTCTTCATTTTCTTCGCCTCGGGAGTTCAAATAGCATACTTGGTAACAATCTCTTTTACAGGGAGCGAAATGGGTTTATATCTTTTCCTCTTATTCATCAAATCAGTAGGCCAAGGAGGGATTGAACTAGTGACTATCTGATTATCAGGGGTTTTTGTAGGAGTGTTTTCAACCTGAGGTATCTCTGTATTCATAATAGAAGTTTCCTATTCCTTTACTTGTTGATCCAGAGAAAATGAAATATCATCATCATTGATCTCAACATCTAGGTAGTTGAGTCCTAAAGCTGCTATCTGAGACCGCTTCTCTGATCTTGTTCTTGCTCTCGATCTTGGTGCAGTCAGGTGCTTGGTGGAAATCACCTTTTTCTAGGGGGATGAAATTTTACCTGCATTTGGAGCCATAGGAGATACATTAGATGAGCAATTCTTCATTTTCATTAAGGTTGGTTTAGCACTGCGCTTTTCAAGAGGGGGGTTCTCAGTTCTCTCCTTCTTCTTTTCTGTTAACCAGCTTTTTGTGACCCCAAAGATGGTTTGGGCCCTTAGTTTTATATCATCTTCTTCCTTCCTATTCCAATCTATATTCGGGGGAACTTTCGCATCCACATTGCTAGCCTCCGAACTTGTGGTTTCAGAGCAATCTTCCTCCACATCTTTAATATCAAAATTCAATTGCAACATCTTAATCTATGGGATTACAAGTCTGGAATGATCTCACTTCCAGATTGCCTCCTCATCTCTGAGATCTTCCCATAGGTCTTCTATGTGCGAGCTAGGTGAAGGACAATTACTTAGGCTTAAAACTTGCCTAGCAAAGCCCTTATTGTCAAAACCCCTTCTCACCTTATAAAACTACAAATGGAAGTTCAACAAATTGCTTCCTATCACCGAAGCATCCATCATATTTTTACAGGTTAAGTTACCAATTTTAATTGGGATCATGGAATGCCATTTTTCTTCTGGGAGAGCATTTTTGATAACCACAAACAATTGCCTACAAACTTTTGCCAAAATAAAATAGTCAAAAGAAAACCTTGGGAGCTTGAGAGGTTCATCATCAAAGCCTCCAATCTGAATGTAGGTGAAACATGGGAATTGGATATACAGGCTGCCATAAGTTTGAATTAGTTTCCGTGCCTCCAATGAAACTCTTTGGTTCAGAACCCCTGCCAATTGTTGACATAGTTTTGCTAGGAAAACATCATGAACTTTCCTCTAATTTTCTAAAATCTTATCTTTTCTTAACAAAAGATAGTACTCATAAATTATTATATCTTCATTCCAAGGGACATGTTGGATGGCAGACAAATCTTGTGTGCACACTAGGCAATATATCAAATAAGAAGACATAAATAATTCCTTCCTAATGGCCTAAGCTTAGTTGAGTTGGTCTCTCAAGGAACTAGCAATGATTTTAGCCCAATCAATATGTTGACCCCCTTCTAAGATAATTTCTATAAAATGAAACATCCACTCCTCATAGAGAAGAACTTGTTTTGAACCTTTAATCCGGTGAAGTAACACTATCACATTGTGAATAAGGGGTTTCATGTGATCTTTAGTGAGAACTTTGGGCAAATGAGAGATGCCTCTGTAATTGGTTTTAGTCCATTTCCTAGCTACATGGCTCCAATTTTTATCCTCATTTTCTTTGTACTGAGCTAGGGATTGAGTCGGTGTAAAACTGACAAAAGACTCTTTTGGGATTTTGAAAACACCCATAATAATCTCTCTATTGATAGACACAAGGGTTTGGCCTTTCGCGTTCAAAATGCACTTAGATTTAATATCATATCTGTTAATACATTGTTGAACTAATTCTGGGCATACAATTGATGGTGGAAAAGCTGCGGCTTCTAATAACCCACTCAACAAGAATTCTAGGCTATGTTCTTCTACTGCATGGTTTGTATAATCCACTATCATTTTTTCTACTGGAACCCCTAGTAGGTCTGTTTCTGAGATAGTAGGAGCTCTGCACTGCATATTTCTAACATTCTTGAAGAAATGCAAACTAGACTTCATCTTCTCTTCATAAATAAAAACCCAGATGACCCCCCCCTCTTGAATCAATATGTTAAATAGCAATAGGAAAAGAGAAAAGGCTTTAGGAGCTACCTGTTTTACGCAGACTTGGAACAAATTCTTCTACATAGCCGAGACTCCACAAAAAAATAATAGGAAAGAAGAACTTACAAAGCTGTTTATATTTTCAAAATAATGCTCGGAGAGACCAAATTTAATGAGCATAAGTCAGGAGCATTAAATTTTGATGATGTGAGCTGTAATGACTTAGCAGTAAGGCATCCTTGGAATCCACCACCCTTAATATCATTATTAATCATACCTCAAATAAAATCCTCTGCTCATGCTAAAAATGTCATTAAATGCCATTCCAGATCTTATTGGAAGTTCGCCTCATGGCTACCGTCAAATCAAAACCGCCCTTCTCAAAACTGAATCATCATTACACTGCCAGGTCACATCATGGGTCCCATCAATTATTTTTCACTTGATGACTCTGCTTGCAATCTATCTCTGAACCTCTTTAAACTACTTTGAACCGGAGTTCAAGGAGGTTCGAAGTGGTTCACCTCCATAAGGTAACATAGTCTGGGGCCCACCTGCAGAAAATAGACGTTAGAAGATAAAACATTCATTGAACTACTTCAAACTACTTTGAACCAGAGTTCAAAGAGGTTCGAAGTGGTTCAAGTAAAGATTGAGCCTTGTAAAGGATCGGTCTGAGAACGGCTGAACTTGAACTTGACAAATTTGAAGGGGATATGCGCTTAAAGGGTTTTTGCAAGGAGAGACTTTCAAGGGAATGCGCTAAGGAGCTTCAATTTAAAGAAATATCAAGGGTCTTTGACACTTCAACAAAGGTGACTCTAACTGACCCTAACATTGGCTCTAACTGGGGACTACATATTACTCAATGTGCAGAGAACTCTAGACAACTGGTTTCGCAGAGAAAGCAAATAAAGGGAAAGAAAAATAGACAACCACGACACACCAAAAAGGAAGGCAGGGGAAAAAATATCTAATATGTACATGAATACCAACTAAGGTACATCATTAGAGCTTGCATAACTTAAGGTCCTATCCATTATAGGTAAAACGCAGATTCACACCATTTGGGTAAGACAACCGAAAAGCATTTGAACCAAGGGCTTCATAAATAATGAATGGGCCCTTCCATAAAGACTCAAATTTCCCCTGGGACCCTTTAGGAGCTTTTCTCTTGTCCCATAAAACAACTTCATCTCCTTCCATAAAGTTACAAGGCCGTGCTCGCATATAAAAAATCTGCTTCACTTTTAGCTGATGTTTTGTAATATGATCCACCAAATCTTCTCTTTCCTCCTCCAGCCTAGCCAGATGCATGATATGTTTCTCTAGAGGATCTTTAAAATACTCATCTTCAATTATATCTTGGAGCTTAGCTGAGGAAAGTTGTAAAGGCAGTGATACATGTGCCCTTATTCCATATACTAGTTCAAACGGAGCCATCCCAATTACTCATTTCAAAGTAGTTCAGTCTGCCCATAAATCTTCGAAGAGTTTCTTATGCCATTCACAAGGATTGTCTTCCATCAATTTTTTTATTATCATCACCAGGTTCTTATTGCTGGATTCCGCCTAACCATTCCCTTGTGGAAAATAGTTGGAAGAGTGGGCTAAAGATATGCCATGTTCATAGCAGAAGGTTGAAATCTCCTTAGAGGAAAAATATGTAGCGTTGTCAGCTACGATCTTAACCGGTACCCCGAACCTGACAAAGATATAATTCAGGAGGAACTCGCACACCACCTAAGAGTTCGCATTTTTAGTGGGAACTGCTTCCACCCACTTCATAAAATAGTCAGTGGCCATGAGAATGTAGACATGTCTAGCACTAGATGGTGGGTTTGAAGGCCCCACGAAGTCTATACCCCATTGCTTAAATGGTTCATCAACAATTATAGGTTTAAGAGGTAAAGCGGCGAGATGAGGTCTTCCAGTGAAAAGTTGACATTTTTCACAATTGTGAACATATTGGTAGGCATCTTTGAACATGCCGGGCCAGTAAAAGTGGTTCTAAAGAATTTTAAACGCTGTTACTATTGAAGTGTAGTGACCCCCACAAGCCTCATCTTGAAATACCTTTAAAATCTCTTTTTGCTGTTCATTGTCCACGCATCTGAGAAAAGTTCTATCTCTGCTTCTCTTATACAAAATTCCTTGAGATATCACATATCAATTAGACTTCAGTTTTAGGTTGCGCCTTTCTTTTGGCTTTAGGTGATCGGGACATTCACCGTAAGGAAATAGGCCATGTTAGAGAACCAGGGGTTGGTTAAACTGACTAGAAATGCCATAGGTACTTCATCAAAATTTTCAGATGGTTCAGCGTTCTCTGCTATCAATTTACAAAAACCCTTCCCCCTTACCAAATTGGTTGGTTTAATTGCCAGGTCATACTCTTGAATTTTTGCTATCTAGATTTCTCTGTTGTTCATACCAATCTCCCTTTGAGTCAAAATACTTTTCACTGTTGTATCAGGTACAAACACTGTGCAATGAGAATGGAGTATATAGTATCTGAATTGTTTCACTACTTTTACTACAGCGAAGGCATGTTTTTCCATCTAGGAATACTTAAGCTCATGGCTTTTTAGCGGTGTGCTCATATAGGCTATGGGTGCTTCTTGTCATTTCTCATCTTTTTGTGTTAGTATGCCCGACAGAGTATTTTCTGAAGCATAGCAATAAATGATAAATTCCTTTTTGAAATTGGGACCCTTTAATACAGGAGCCTGTGACACTACATTTTTAATATCTCTGAAAGCTTGACACCCATCCTCACTCCACTTGAAAGGAACTTTCTCGCTCATCATATCAATCATATTCTTAGTAATTTCTGAAAATTCAGAAACAAATGCTCTCAAAAAATTCACCTAACCAAAGAAAGACTTTAGTCCACTCCTGTTGGATGGCAATTTAAGCTATTGAATCACCTTTACCCACTCAGGGTCAATACGAATCCCGTCCTTTGAAATGATATGACCAAGTAATTTGCCTTCTTCCACAAAGAATGTTGATTTCTTGGGGTTCAAAGAGATGCCATGATTTCTACACCTCAGGAGCACTATCTCAAGATATTTAAGTGTTGACTTCTTTCCTTCAAGAAGATAGTGAGGTCATCTAAGTATACCACTATAATTTTGTTCTGAAGGTCTTCAAAGGATGAATTGATTGCTCTCTGGAAGGTTGCACCCACGTTGATTAGCCCAAAGGGCATACAATTATATGCATAAGTTCCCCACGGGGTGATAAAAGCCATCTTATGTTGATCACTTTGTGCCACACTGATTTGATTGTATCCAGAATAGTCGTCTAGCATAGACATAACTTCAGATCCTGAAATAGCTTGAAGCACATATTCCATTACAGGCAAGGCATAGTTATCTTTCAAACTTGCTTGGTTCAGGTTACGGAAGTCTACACAAATCCTGATTTCTCCATTCTTCTTTCTTACAGGAACTAAATTGGTGATCCATGTTGAATGGTGGATAGGATAGATGATCCTCACTTGTAACATTTTTTTTACCTCCTTTAAAATAGCTTCAGACACTTTTGGATTATAGTTCCTTAACTTTTGACGAAATGGGGTTACGCCAGGCTTTAAAGGGATTTGGTGTTCAAATTGGCCTCCTCTAAAATTCTTTAAGTCTTCATATCCCCAGGCGAAGACATCTTTATACTCCCCAAGTAACCTTATCAAGTTTTCCTTCTCAGATAAAGTACAAGTCAGACCAATAGAAATCCATTTTGGATTATCCTATTCTCCTATATCAATCTTGTCATACTCTTTAGAATTTTGCACATCAGATACTTTTTCTTTGATGGTACTATCATCTTTTGTTCTGAACAAATGTTCAAGAGACACAAGGCCTTTGGGAATCTTATTTCCTTTCAACTAGATCACTCCATCACTATCTGTAGCATCTTGATAGACTTCTTTGTACTCGTTATAGGATCCTTCAAAATATACATCAGAAAAATCTGCAGCACATTCTAGGAAATCTTTGAGTTGGGAATCACTGTCAAAGACTTGCCAATGCTCTATGTTTTCAAGTATTCTAGGCTTGTAGATCATTTCAATTTGGTATTTTTGGGTCTTAAAATCAGGGTGAGGCAATAAAAGTAAAGCTGATACTGCCAAAGCATCTACCCTAGTATTTTGACTTATTGGGATAAATTCAATGGAGAAGGCCTCAAAGAACTCCAACTCATCCCATACCAAATTTTTGTAGTGTCTCAACTTCTCATTCTTGATAGAGAATTGTCCCCTGACCTATTTCACGATCAGCTCGGCGTCACCTTTCGCAACCAATTTCTTGACTCCCCTCTGTTTAGCTTCTTCCAAACCCAACAACAAAGCTTCGTATTCTGTGGTATTATTAGTATTTTTGAAATCTAATTTTAAATCTAGAGGAATACATTCTCTATTAGGAGGGAAAAGAACTACCCCCGCACCTAAGCCTGAATTAGAGTAGCTTCCATCGAATTCCATCTTCCAGATATCCTCTTCTTTTTGAGAAGGAGTGTCACTATCCTTTTCACGATTAGTTAGAAGAACATAGTTGCCGAAGTGACATTCTTCGTACAAAATTTGAGCCTTTGGATTATCTGAAGGCATCACAGTATACTTATTTTTTGATTCAGGTTCAAGTTTCACTTTCTTTTTGCCAACTGGTATTAGGGCTTTTGACCAGTCCATTTTAATGTCCCCTCCTAGATCTTTGCAAAAATTTATACTGAGTAGCATGCCATAGCTTGCTGGGATACCTGCTACCAAAATAGTCAACTTTAGACGCTTGTCAGGGTATGCAGCTAGAATAGCTTGGGCATCTTTGACTTGACCTCTTAGTGGAACTTCCTTTCCATCCATAGAGTAACAATGACCATAAGTTGCAGTCAAGGTGAGACCTAGGGCTTTTGTGACTGGGGCAGGCATGATGTTATCTGATGTGCCAGAATCGATTATGAAATTACTAAGCTTCTAGAAATTTAGAAGCAAGGAAATGTAAAATGGATTGGGTTTCTTTTCTTCTAGCTCAATCTCAACTGTATTAATAGAGGGATAATCTTCTGGTGTTTGAGGGGTGTCTTGAGGTTTAAAGACAAGTGGTTCTTCAACGATGGTGGTTTCACCTATGAGAGGCTTATCTAATTGGGGACTTGAACTAGACTCTCCTTTAACATATTTTACCAACCTATCCAACTCTTTAGGGTTCATTTTAAGATATTTTGTAGGGGAGATAGAAATTTTAGTACTTTTACAGATTTTGAGGAAGTCAAAGGGAAAAGAAGGAGTTGGATTACCTCTTGGCAAGATCTTCACCTCAAAATTTCTTGAATTTACAGAAGTATCTCCATCTTCAGTTTCCTTCGTTTAGCATCAGTAGTAGCCGTTAAAACAGGGGTGAATTTTTATGTTCTTTGATTCCTTGTTAGAATTGCACAAGTAGAGTCTTGTAAGGTTGCCAAAACACTTCCACTTCTATCGGGACCTGGTTGATACTCCAAATAAAAAGAACTGGAAGGACAAAAATTGGGCAAGTTTTTCTCTTCTCGCAACTCTTCTATACCAATGGAATCTTTTGCAGCATTAAGTTGAAGACACCTTAACCAATCAGGAAAAGATTCTCCATCATGATCTGTAGTCAGATGAAGAGAACACATTTTCTCTTTTGGTGTGGGTTCAATCTATAATCTGGGCTGTGAAGCTATCAAAAGGGGAGTTTTTCCCGAAGGTTGATTATATTGTCTTTGACTAACATCTTGGTAAGGAGATGAGTATGGAGAACTCGCCTTATTCTGCTACCTCTTGAGCATAGCCATATTATTCATTAACCTCTACATCATAGGATCTATCATAGTGGAAGAGGAGGAACTCCCTAAAGCCTGAACCTCTCGCTTCCATTTTCCTACTGTTATGAAAGTATCTTCCAGCTGAATAGCCTATGTCTGGGCAACGGCCAAGTTAGCCACTCCATATTTCAGTAGATGAAAACTGATGTCAGGTGGGACAACATTTAAGAAAAATATTTTCTTATTTTCGTCGCTTGGTGTAGAATTTACTGGTATTCTTTGTAATATTCTATTAAATTTAGCCATGAACTCCCGCATGGGCTCATGCATCTCTTTCTTCATTTGGCTGAGTTGGAGCAAAAGTGACATCTCGTTATCTAGAGATTTGAATCTTGTTTCAAAGGCAAGTCTCATGTCATTCCAATTGGTAATTGACCCATTAGGTAAATGACTGAACCAGTTGGCAGAAGTGTCGACCAAGGTTCTAACAAAGAGTTTAACCGTGATTTCCTGAGTAGGAACGCTCAACACGCCACAAGCGGTATGAAAGGCACTAAGGTGATCATCGGTGGTTACTCTTCCATCTCTGCTAAATTTGGGCAAAACCTGATTAGCACCTTTAGGCAAATCTCCAGGAGGGTTAGCTCCTAAATTTAGTAGGCCAATATTTTGACCCCAGGGTTGATTGGCAGCCATGTTAGGCAACTGGAAATTCAAAGGATGAATATTAAGAACAGTAGGAACTACAGTACCAGGTGTTACAATGGCTTGAAAAATAGGTGGAACAATTGGGGTAGATAGAGGTGAGGACGGTGTGCTAAAGGTTCAGGTTTTGTTCTTCTTGAAAGTGAAATCAAATTTGAAATTGAGGTTCTTCGGAGCTTCAAAATCTTCGTCAATCAATCCCTTTCTCCTATCACCTTTGGTGTATCTCCTTTCTGCCAGTTTAAATATTTGAAGGAGGCCTCAATTTCTCGCTGGGACTTGTGCAAGCCTATCTACTATGACTGCTTCATGAGAAACTAGTATACCCCTTATTCACTCAGCTATTTCTTCTTCTTTCTCAAGCACCTCTTGAACTTGATGAAACTGTTGGTTACTGCGTTTGAACCTCCACGCTGATTCAGCCAGGCTTGAGATAATGTCTTCTTGCGTGTTTCCAAATCTTAGGTCAGGTTGAAGCACAAGGAACACATCATCATGTGGCAACACCATCTTGCAACATTGTAATGAATGGAGAATCTGTTATCTTATATTGGACTCTCCCCAATAGAGTCGCGAAAAATCTATTGGCAAATAGATCTGTCTTCTTCTTTTTAAATGGAAATGGATAAAGACTCTATGTTTTTGAAGACAAATGATTCATCAACAGTTGGGTAAGCGTAGGAAATTGCTTCCCTCTGAATCTCTAAGGTTCAACTTCCTTCTAAGATATTTAGTGAATTATAAACATAAAAGTAAATCTATACACCTTTAACTAGAAAGTGTAGAAGGAACACTCAAATACTCTTGGGTATTGAGGTAAAATTACAGAATCAACTAATAATTAAAATGTCCATGAAGTGAACGGAAATCTACTAATTACTTCTAAATCATACAACTTACAAAATAACCTAAGAAAAGAAAACTATAAAGAAACTGGAAGTGACTGAATATGAACAACACATGCGCAGATTTAAATGTATCAATTCTCAAAGAAATCACATACATTACAAATTTTGATTCAAAGCTCTAAACCATATCATGCATCTGTATATTCATATATTAACCGGATCAAAGTCTGATCAAAGATCAGTCACCAACTGTTTTAGAGAATCTAAAAAAGTATATGCTAACTACCTACTTCAAAATAGAAACTATCTAATTTCTACCTTAATTTTCTAACCCTTTTTTTGTTCAGAGTTCCTCTATATATAGTTTTGCATTCGAGAGAGCCTCTAGAAAAACCCAGCCTCTCAGATATCAAAAGGAAAACCATTTAAAACCAGTTACATAACTCACAAAAATAGAGTTTCAAGGCACGTATCACTTACAACATAAAGTAAGGGAAAAGATGCCTCTAAGATCACTAACTCCCATTGGGGCCTTCTAATGTGGCAGTTTGCGCGAGCATCCAGGATCGGAACACATTTTTTAACTCTTGAGCTGGATGGGAATGTAGATTCTTTAGGCCTGTCAGCTTCGCTCGAGTTGCGTTCTTTTCCCAGCTTAATTCCCTGATTCTCTCCGCTTGCTTCGGCAACTGACCTTTGTTCAGCAGCAACATGGACTCCACATTCACAATTCTGGTGAAGTCCTAAACTGTTAGCACCTCATTTTCTTTGAGAGTGTTCATGGTGTCTGTGAAGATCTTTACCATGGCATCCACGTCTCTACTACCTCCATCAATCTGCAAAATACTTGAGGGGTTCACTATTTTGATATCTTTAGAGCATCTGCGTGCATATCCATCACTTCCTTTTCGATCGCTTTAGCTTGAGAGATTGCAGCTTTAAACATTGTGTTTTTCCATCCAAAGTTTTGCTTTAGAATAAACAACATACAGGGGTCTATCAACTTCATTGGATTTTCAGCTAAGAATTGAACCACACTGTTGTGGTTTTTTCTTGTTGGCCAAAGCATATCATCTTTCACCAGTTCACAAACTGACTCAACCAGACAAAACCCAACATCGACAAGGCATAAAATACCTTCTACTCTTCGGGCTCCACAGACCCAGGCGGGTGTACCTTACTACTCTACTTATGCAAACTGATACAAACACCCAATAAGCAGATTCACTAGTGGATTAAAACAGAACAAACATGTCTTGCAACAGGATTCATAACTGAGATGAATCTCTGATATGGGAAGCCTACCCACATGCTCAATATATCTTCCAAACTTATCAACAGAAAGGGAAAATTGATTTAAAAAGATTTAGATTACAAGTCTAGTTAAACCAGTGCCTAATCCTGGGCATGGAGTCATGAGACGCACGTCAACAGGAAACTTCAAATCTCATACAACTGAAATTCAAACGATGTACCTTGCACACCATTCTTTCTTTCCCCTACTTGGACATCAGATCCTCATGAAACATTAAATTATCAGCAACAATCTTCAAGGTATTACACTCCCCTTGAAAGAAACTTGAAAATCATTGCACCATTTACCTTGTAAA
>MU226460.1:1302690-1312774 GCA_018584345.1 Thuja plicata
TCCATATTTGGCCCAAAAATGAAGCCCCTAGCCATTAAAATGGTCTCCCAGGTCTGTAACTGTAATATTTGAATTTTCAATATAGTCGAAACTATATGAAACCATATTTTTAATTCTGATTTTTCACCTGGTCGCTCAATCGCTAACATTTTATGCTAGGTCGCCTGACCTGCGTGACTGTGCGACTAATTGCTGGTCGCTCACTCGCTATCATTTTTGGGCATCTTCACTGACCTGCACGACTGCATGATTAGAAGCTCAATTGTGCACTCACGGTCTTTTTAGGCATCTTCACCTAACCTGTGCGACTGCGCGACGAGCTGAGTTGCGCAGTCGTGAGCTGAATCGACGAGCTCCTTTCTCTGGTGCGACTAAGCGACATCCTCCTCGGCGACCACGCGACTGAGCGACTTTCTCCTTGGTGACTGCGCGACTGTTCCTATAAAATTTTGGCCTCATTCCTCTTGGCACGCTTCCTGAGGCACGATCTGAGCTCGTGTGTAGAGAGCCTCCTCTTTCCATCTTCAATTTAGTATGAGTGCGTTTTTTCATATAT
Source organism: Thuja plicata (assembly GCA_018584345.1). Classification (NCBI taxonomy): domain Eukaryota; kingdom Viridiplantae; phylum Streptophyta; class Pinopsida; order Cupressales; family Cupressaceae; genus Thuja; species Thuja plicata. The sequence continues at coordinate 1,303,247 of MU226460.1, forward strand.
GCATTTCAAAATTCAGTAGCAGGAGCAATGTGGGATATACAAGTTTGAAGTTTTTAAAGCCTTTCATTCTGGGCGCCCAAAATAAGGGTCCCACCACGCACAGATCTTCCAGCCAAGGGGCCGCCAATAGGCCTCCTGGCTTCTTCTTATTTCATATAGGAAGTGCTTTACTATATAAACAATAAAAAATCCACCTCCTGCTGCATGTGGGATATCCGCCAACTGCATTTGCTTGAGGTTTCTACAGCCTTTAACAAATCTGTTATGTGCATACCCTGCGATCACCTCTTTTCATGAATTGACATCTCTTTAAGGCTTCTGTCAAACAGCTCATGTGCCTTTGTCTGTGCTGCTGTTTACGTTGGTGAAACAACTGATGAATGCGAACCATTTGCTCAGATGAAAGAGATTTCACAGGCATCTTGGGAGTAAAGTGTTGACCCATCTCAGCAATTAAACGTTCTGCATAGGATTTGCCAATACTAATAAATTCATGCTAGAGAAACTGCAGAAGAGTCTGCTTTGATGTCTCTGCAATAAGTCGTTTGATGAGTAGTAGATCAACAGAAGAGGGATGGTACTTTGTCTCAGCAGGTACCAAAAGCATCACATCTGTCCTCCATGCAAATCGTATGGTAACATTTTTGTCTGCTATTCCTGATGTGTATCGAAAGAGTAACTGAGCATATGGCGTAATTACAGCCATTTGGCGCATGTAATGTATGATTTTTGAACGATGAGTTGTCCAGTTGCCTTCAATTGTAACCTGAATTTCAGCCCCATGCCACCTATCTTTATTGTCACGTTTTTCATGGAGATGGACATGAGGAACATTTTTGTGAATATCAATATCAAGCCTGCAAAATGATATATAATTCTGCCCCCTCGTCGCAGATAAATTGTCAATTGGAAGTCCCTTTGGCTTCATATGTCTCTTTAGTTGCCTCAAAATGCTGGTTTTCCATTTGCAATCAACCGCCTCCACTTGGCGTAGATACATTGAATGTCCTCATTTCCTTTCATGGCGCAGGTTCTTGGCAATTACTTCTATTTTAAATGCCATTCCAGCTAGCATGAAATCCTCCCTCTGTCAATTGATGTCACTGCATCCTTTGTAATCATTGTTGGTCATTGCGCAGCCTAGTCTCCTTGGTTCATAGCGTAGGGAATTTGCATTTACCTTCTAACTTTTAATATGCCTTTACAAAATGCTACGAAGGCTGCTGTTTTTAAAGCTCTATTTTTATAATTCAAAAAAATACTGCACTCACTTCTGTTGACATCCATTTTAGTCTAGAACTCACCATGTATTCGTGAGCCATCACTTTTAATGCTTAAAAATTTGAAAACGCCAAGTCTGTGTATTCATTTGTAACAACAAATATATCAACAAAGAGACCAAGTCCTTGTAAAATAGTGCCTGTTCTAGAAGCAATGCTCAATCTACATCTTCACCCTTGCTATCATATTGCTCCCCATAACGTCTTATGTCTAATTTTCCAACCCCATAATTAGGTGGGCCAAACAGAAAGAAAAAGACTCTTGGTGCACACTTTTTTCCATATTTAAATTTCCAGTTAGCATTTTTAGTCAATCAAACCAGGAAAAATTTGACTTCAACCATAGATGGTATTGCTGTTGGAATACTACTCAAATTTCCCAGAGTTTATCTCATAATTTCAATAGTTGATTGTTGATGTTTTCCAACAAATGTACTTAGTGCAAAAGTATTTCCATATTCTGATCCCGGGTAACTGATTAGAGCATCCATTGCCACTCCAAATGTATTTTCACCCCTATACCTTTCTAATAGAATGTCCTTTGCAACAAACACATCTTTGCACCGCTGCAGAACTCTATTATATGCGTTGAGCAATTCACTCATAAAATGTCGCTTGACAAAACATGACTGTGAAGCATAAAAAATCAAGCACATCATTCAATGCACGATTCACTGATAAGGATGATCAATCACATCAAATGGCTATTGAATATGGCTTCAAACAACTTCTGCACACTTCAAGACCAAAGCTTGATCATACCCGGAAAACTGAAAAGTCGAAAACCACTTTCTCCAAAGTGTCAAATGGTGCTAGAGACCTCTAGGGGCAGCCTTAAAAACTGACAAGATCACCTGATCGGGCGCCGCCACTGAACAAGCCCATTCTCTGATAAATACTCATCCATCCTGCAAAACGGCGTCTCGTGACGACAACCGAGGTGAAATTTACAAGTCTTCAAAGTTTCTCATTTCATTCTGTCCCTGCAAACACTGTCAGACCCTGATAAACTGCATTCGAAATCCTCCTGATAAAAATAGCAAACAAGCCCCGGAGGAGCCACACACTAGCATGCAAGTACGTTAAGATGTCTACAGCCTGAATCCACAACTAATTCAATCTAAGCATATTTCAGACAAAAGATATAGCTCACTGAAAGTAGGCACTTGTGTAAGTAAACTTAGGATATGCAGCAAAGTACTGAAAATTGCAAATGGAATCAGTTTTAAAAACTGAGAAGGTGGATTAGCAGGGAGTCCCAACTGAAACTGGAGGTAGTATGTTATGTCTACAATGCAGGGAAACAAAAATTTCAACATTAGGCTTGACTGGTCAAATTTTATAACCTCGTAAAGTGGGCCCCCGACAAACAAATAGTTCAATGCAATTGGGAAATTCACTTTTTTGCAAATGGAAAGGGCCCACAAAACTGACCAGATGGATTCACCAAGACTCATCAACTTAGGTCATGGGAGTATTTTATGCTTGGAAAAGAGGGGAGAAGTTGAATTACAATGTAGATCACCCGGGAAAAAGATACAAGCTGTCAAACTAGGCTTATGACATAAGTTCGCACTGTGTACCCTGTCCAAACAACATAAACTGCAAATGGAATCGCATTGGGAAACTCATCCAATGGATTCGTCATGAGCTACAAACTAACAAGGATGAAGTAAAACTTGTTTAAAATGCAAGAAAATGATCATCACTTCACTCCCAATCATCAGACAAAAGATATTGCTCCACAAACAGGGCCTCCGAGAATAACTGAACAAGTGCACAAGTGCAAAACTAAGAAAACACCTATAGAAGGAGATGAACAAATAGGGTCAAAAATTATCACAGGGACCTGAAACCGGAGACATAGGTAGTATGGAACATGTGGAACAAGACCCCATGCTCAAATTTTCATGACACTCTTCAAAGTGTGGAATATTCAATCTCAAAGTAGCCCTTCCCGGTGAATTCTACACTTTGCAATTTCCTGATTTTGAGACCCTCTAGGAATGAAATGATCAAAACCCATTTCAACATGCAACTTAAGGCTCAATTTGAGTCAATGGGACTTAAAAAAGGTATCAAAATATTCTCCACTCACTTCAGGACCTGGAAACACCCTTTTCACATGTGCATTTTGGACCAAAAGGAGCACTTTAGCAACCGTTTTACATGGTATCTCAAAACTGCATTTTGAGTACCAACACACACCATAATTTTCTATTTCTTTAACTTGTATAACAATTGCTGCACATTTAGCTTCTTCCATTTCGCAGCTTGGAACTAAGGTTTGAACCTCACCAAGTAATGTTTCTCCATCAAGACAAGTAGATATAAACTTGGGGATAAAAGCACTACCTTCATTGATAACATTGTTTATCCAAGTCTTCACGATCTCTACCAGAACCTTCCCTTGTTGAATATGTTTTACTAGCTTTTGGATTTTGACTGAATTTGAATCAAAATCTTGTGAAGACTGAGTTAGGGGTAGAACTCCATCATCAAGGAGTGAGGAAAGGAATTCAGCCATGGTGGAGACTAAGTATTTTAACTTCCGTTTCTCTTTCCCATCTTTTTGCAACTGCCCGAGCATATGATCGGCTGAAAAATTAAATAGGTGATCCCTAGAATCCCTGTTTAGAACACCAAGTTCCATTTTTGTGATCTCAAAGTCTTCGACCTGTGGTTCTTGAATTCCTTCTTTAGGTTTGAAGGTGGCTATCTCCGCAATCACCTTTGCAGTTGACGGATCAGTGGATAACCTAGAATCACTCTTCATTTTCTTTGCCTTGGCGGTTCGGGTAGCATACTTGGTAACAATCTCTTTTATAGGGAGTGAAATGGGTTTATAGCTTTTCCTCTTATTCACTAATTTAGTAAGCCAAGGAGGGATTGAACCAGTGACTATTCGATTATCGGGGGTTTTTACAGGAGTGTCTTCAACTTGAGGTATCTCTGTATTCATAATAGAAGTTTCCTGTTCCTTTACTTGTTGATCCAGAGAAAATGAAATATCATCATCATTGATCTCAACATCTAGGTAGTCGAGTCCTAAAGCTGCCATCTGAGACCACTTCTCTGATCTTGTTCTTAGTCTTGATCTTGGTGCAGTCGGGTGCTTGCTGGAAATCACCTTTTTCTGGGGGGACAAAATTTTACCTGAATTTAGAGCCACAGGAGATACATTAGACAAGGCATTCTTCATTTTCATTAAGGTTGGTTTAGCACTATGATTTTCAAGAGGGGGGTTCTCAGTTCTCTCCTTCTTTTCTGTTAACCAGCTTTCTGTGACCCTGAAGATGTTTCGGGACCTTAGTTTTATATCATCTTCTTCCTTCCTATTCCAATCTATATCCGGGGGAAATTTTGCACCCACATTGTTAGTCTCTGAACCTGTGGTTTCAGAGCAATCTTCCTCCACATCTTTAATATCAAAATTCAACTGCAACATCTGAATCTGTGGGATTACAAGTCTGGAATGATCTTGCTTCTAGATTGCCTCCTCATCTCTGAGATCTTCCCATAGGTCTTCCAGGTACGAGCTGGGTGAAGGATAATTACTTAGGCTTAAAAATTGCCTAGCAAAGCCCTTATTGTCAAAACCCCTTCTCACCTTATAAAACTGCAAATGGAAGTTCAAAAAATTGCTTCCTATCATTGAAGCATCCATCATATTATTACAGGTTAAGTTACCAATTTTAACTGGGAACATGGAATGCCATTTTTCTTTTGGAAGAGAATTTTTGATAACCACAAACAATTGCCTACAAACTTCTGTCAAAATAAAATAGTCAAAAGCAAACCTTGGGAGCTTGAGAGGTTCATCATCAAAGCCTCCAATCCGAATGTAGGTGAAACATGGGAATTGGATATACAAGCTGCCATAAGTTTGAATTATTTTCCATGCCTCCAATGAAACTCTTTGGTTCAGAACCCCTTCCAATTGTTGACACAGTTTTCCTAGGAAAACATCATGAACTTTCCTTTAATTTTCCAAAATCTTATCTTTTCTTAACAAAAGATAGTACTCATAAATTAAAATATCTTCATTCCAAGGGACACGTCGGATGGCAGATAAATCTTGTGTGCACGCTAGGCAATATATCAAATAAGAAGACAAAGAATTCCTTCCTAATGGCCTGAGCTTGTTTGAGTTGGTCTCTCAAGGAACTAGCAATGATTTCAGCCCAATAAATATGTTGACCCCCTTCTAAGATAATTTCTATAAAATGAAACATCCACTCCTTGTAGAGAAGAACTTGTTCTAAACCTTTGATCCAGTGAAGTAACACTATCACATCATTACTAAGGGGTTTCATTTGATCTTTAGTGATCACTTTGGGCAAATGAGAGCCACCTCTGTAATTGGTTTGAGTCCACTTCCTAGCTACATGGCTTTGATTTTTATCCTCATTTTCTTTGTACTGAGCTAGGGATTGAGTGGGTGTAAAACTGACAAAAGACTCTTTTGGGATTTTGAAAACAGCCATAATAGTCTCTCTATTGATAGGCATAAGGGTTTGGCCTTCCGCGTTCAAAATGCACTTGGATTTAATATCATATCTGTTAATACATTGTTGAACTATTTCTGGCCATACAACTGATGGCGGAAAAGCTGCTGCTTCTAATAACCCACTCGATAGGAATTCTAGGCTATGTTCTTCTGTTGCATAGTTTGTATAATCCACTGTCATTTTTTCTACTAGAACCCCTAGTAGGCCTGTTTCTAAGATAGTAGGAGCTCTCCACTACATATTTCTAACATTCCCAGAGAAATGCAAACTGGACTTCATCTTCTCTTCATAAATAAAAACCCAGATAACCCCCCCCTCCCGCCCCTCTTGAATCAATATGTTAAACAACAACAAGAAAAGAGAAAAGGCTTTTGGAGCTACCTATTTTACGCAGACTCAGAACAAATTCTTCTCCACAGCTGAGACTCCACAGAAAAATAACAGGAAAGAACTTACAAAGCTATTTATATTTTCAAAATAATGCCCGGAGAGACCAACTTTAATGAGCATAAGTGAGGAGCATTAAATTTTTATGATGTGAGCTGTAATGACTTAGCAATAAGGAATCCTTGGAATCTTCCACCCTTAATATCATTATTAATCATACCTCAAATAAAATCCTTTGCTCATGCTAAAAATTTCATTAAATGCTATTCCAGATCTTATTGGAAGTTTGCCCTGTGGCTACCGTCAAATCAAAACTTCCCTTCTCAAAACTGAATCATCATTACGCCGCCAGGTCACATCATGGGTCCCATCAATTATTTTTCACTTGATGACTCTACCTGTAATCTATCTCTGAACCTCTTTGAACTACTTTGAACCGGAGTTCAAAGAGGTTCGAAGTGGTTCACCTCCATAAGGTAACATAGGCTGGGGCCCACCTACAAAATATAGATGTTAGAAGATAAAACATTCATTGAACTGCTTTGAACTAATTTGAACCAGAGTTCAAAGAGGTTTGAAGTGGTTCAAGTAAAGATTGAGCCTTGTAAAGGATTGGTTTGAGAATGACTGAACTTGAACTTGACAAATTTGAAGGGGATATGCACTTAATAGGTTGCCGCAAGGAGAGACTTTCAAGGGAACATGCTAAAGAGCTTCAGTTTAAAGAAATATCAAGTGTCTTTGAAACTTCAACAAAGGAAACTCTAACTGACCCTAACATGATCCTAAACACTGAATGTGACTCAGGAAAAATAGGATACAATCTTATGATGTCTTTATCAGTTTTGGTCAGTTTTGAAAAGTTCATTTTTTGAAGCGCGTGCAGTTGCTTATTTCTAGAGTGCCTCAAGAGGTGTGAAAAATACTTGTACTCCAGGGTTCAAAATTTGTTGATTTTTTTGAGGATCTTATTTTTTTAATTATCTTTAGAGCATGTCAAACAGTTTTGCATTGTTAAGAGGGTGAAACAAACACTCATTTTGTCCTATTTTCTAGGTGGAGGATGAAAATCCTTGCTTGTTGACTCAGGTACACACTGAAATGCTAATCAGAATACAGCCATCACCAAGAACGTAATGGCTCCAGTCATGATGTTGTATTAGCTGACTCCAAACACAAGTGAGGGCACAATATGACGAGTGTGTTGGGGCAATTACTTTTTGCCTTGCACATAGATTATCACCCTTTTATGGATGAATCAGGTATTCTTTCAATTGAAGTTGTTGTAGATTATTAGGCAATCCATTCAAAACTATCCCCTATAGAATTGCACAAGGCAAAGTTGAGGTGTATAGCCCTATGAGTACCTGAATATATGTAGTCTCGCAAGAAAGATTCAAGTGGCTCCTCTCTACCTATACCCAGATATGTTGAAGGAATGATGTCGTAATTCCAAGAACAAAACCAGTTCCGTCTTCTAAGACTTTGACCTACGAGGAAGCAACTATTTATAGTGAGTTGGAAGGGTCAGTGTAAGATGTGTCCTCACTTGGGTCATTTCTAGGAGATTTTTTCCTCAACCGACAGGCCCTCTATTGTTTAAATGTATGTAACTAGGATTGGCGAGCTTTGGATGTTTGGATTTCTGATTCTTCCAAGGAAGAAGAGCATACTCTCCTAATCTAAGCTATTTTCTCCCAAAGCACTTAAAACAAAGTTCATTCCCTCAAGCTATGTTGAGCTCGATTTAGTTGTTCCTATTTTAAAGAAAATAGGATGCTTTGAAAGGGAAAGTTTTCCTTGTTCAATTAACCACAATGATTTAATGATTTGTGATCAATTTCTGATCCAAAAAGAATTAAGTGATTTAACTTGTTCTTTAATCCCACATATTTAGTGCTTTGTTTTGTTCATTTACTATCCAAAAAGAAAGTGATTTGTTTTCTTGTTCATTTACCCCAAATTTTGTTCAATCCATAAACTGATGTATGAGTTTTTGATTTTCCTTAAAAGGAAAAGAGAATAATCCTCTAGTTAGTTTAGTGAAAAATTGGAATATATGTTTTAAATTCTAAAAACAAGTAAATAGAGGTCAAGATGGGGGGTTGGCAACCTGTAAAATCGAGTTAGTATTTATTTAGTTTAACTCCATGAAAACCTCCAAAAATAACCTGCAAACACTTGTTAAGCTGCAAAATACCACGAACACCACTTGTCAAAATGTTAGGATTAGGTAAACTGAATGCACAAGCTTTTTAACTAGATGCGAGCCTAAATTTATACTAAATGCGACACAGTATACCGTATGCGAGCTTTTACACTGAATGCGATCCCTTGCTGACTAGATGCGAGCCTAAACTAGAAACAACCTGTGAAATCTCGGATGCGATCTGACTTTTCCGTGGTGCGATGGCGTATCTGGGATGCGATCCTGAATGACTAAAAATTATCTTGTGACCGAATCTTGAGCATGCCAATTGGCAAAAAAGTGTTAGAAAATGAGGCCAAGTTGGAAATCAGGCCCCACGGTGGGCGCCAGAAATGTTGGTGTGTATTTGGGTACCTGGTAAGAGAGACACAACACATCAATAAGTCATTGCATTAGTTGAAAATGGTTAAACAAGCATGGAAAACCACCTAATATCGATCTATTGCCTGCTAACTAGGAAGAGTGTGGTTAGTAACACAAAAGCCCTCAGTTTATGCTATAATTAGTGACATATACGACCTTGTATGAAGGAGTAGATTATAAACAAACTAAAAAGATGAGAAAGCATGCAATCTAGCTCTAAGCATGAAAGTAATAACAATGAAAAAGCATGAAATATGAAGTGAAATGTTAGTCTAGTATTAATTCAACAACATAACAATGCATTTTAATCTAAGATGAAGGCTCCTTTGCTCTCAAAAATGGCTTCTATTTATAGAAGAATGAGAGAGAGAGAGGGGGGACAAGGTGAATTAATGAGTTAAGGGACTCATTAATGGAGGTGTAAGAACCATTAATGCCCAAGGCATTAATAAGGCATGGAGGAGACATAGGCTTAAGGTATCTTCATTAATAAGGCATTAATGAAAGCCTTAAAAAAGTAAGGGAAGGGTGTAAGAGGGTGAATTGAGAAGGTGGACCTTAAGGAATTCAAGCTTGAGAAAGTGGACTTTCTCAAGTGGGTTGAGTTGCTAAGCATTCCTTAATGGAATGTGACAACATTAGGAGGTGGGCTAGGGCTAGAATTAGGATCAGGATTAGATTAGCAAGGGTGAATGGGTTGAGAAGGGTTAGAACCCAGGGTAGAAGTGGTTGAGATAGGTTAGGTTGGGGTTTAGGGGAATATTAATAAATGATTTAA
>MU226460.1:1312839-1332216 GCA_018584345.1 Thuja plicata
AGCCATTTTAATTAAATTAAATAGGCTAGGGGAATGGGTTATTTGCAAGTGGGTAATTGATTTAGGGATTTATTTAATTCCTTTCTAATTAAATACTATAGCCATGTTTGATTTTGGTTTGATTTAAATGGTTTGAATTGATTTAAATTATATGGCTATAATAGTTAATATAATTCAGTGATAAAATTCACCTAGGACATTAAATTGATTCAAAGAATTATGCCAACCAGTAACAGGGTTGTTTGGACATAATCGAGGGTATGATCACACTTAGGGAAAATAGGGTCCATAGATGGAATAGACCAAATTTAGGTGGTTACACCTTTAAGTGATCTATCCTTTTTCTAGAAAAAATCATACGATCAGCCAGATACATGCCAATTATTTAATTTTTCATATCACTAAAGGAAAGACCATACCCCTCTTGAAAGGTAGCTCTGACATTGATAAACCCAAATGGTATTCTATGATAAGTGAAAGCACCCCATGGAGTAGTGAAGGCTGTCTTGTGTTTATCTACTTTTTCTACCTCTATCTAGTTGTACCCTGAGAAGTCGTCCTGCATGGACATCAATTCAGATCCAGCCACGGTCTACAATAGGTGGTCCATGTTGGGAAGAGCATAATTATATTTCAAGGAGGACTGATTAATGTTTCTAAAGTCCACGCAGATCCTTATTTCTGTATGTTTCTTTCTCACAGGCACTATATTTGCTACCCAGGTTGAAGGATGGATAGGATATATGATTATAGCCTTCAACATTTTATCAACTTCCCTGAATATCTCATTAGCAACCTCGGGATTGAAATTCATTTTTTTTTGTCTGAATGGAACAGTGTTAGGTTTTAGAGGAATTTGATGTTTGAATTTTCCATCCATGAAGCTTTTAAAATCTTCATAACTCCATGCGAAGACATCCTGGTATTCTAGGAAAAGTTTTCTGGCTTCTTCCCTTTCTTCCTCAGTACAACATTTCCCAATGTTGATCATCTTTAGGTCTTTCTCACTTCCAATGTTTATTCCTTCATATTCACCAGTGGTAGGGCCCCTCTCGATCCTCTTCTTTTTGATAAAGGTATCATGCCTATTGAAAAGTTTTTCAAGTGTAACCAAATGAGGAGGAATAATATTACCTTGAAATTGAATGATACCTAACTTATCTTTCCTTATGAATACTAGGAGCATCCTTATGAAAGTCCCACTTTCTAAAAATAGAAGGAGATTCTGATCATGTTCAAACACCTGCCAGTCTTCCACATTTCCAGTCTTCCAAGTTGTCTTTTGAAAGCAATGAATTCATTAGACAATTTTTGGATCATCTCATCTGATGATGTGGTGTTGCTAGTACTAGCCTGAGTTTTTATCTCTTTTTTCCACTTCCCTGCCGAGATCATGTGATCCTCTAACTCTACAACAGTCCTCAGGGAAAGATCCAAATTGGCTGGGTTCATCCTTCTCAAATCATAGCTAATATCAGGAGGCATAGCACTTATAATTTTTTTTTTCAAATTACCTATAGTAGGCTGATTAGCTGCTGGGATACATTTAACTAGCTTGTTAAATTTATCAAGAAAATCTCTCATGCTTATTGAAGGCTCTTTTTTGATAGATGTCAATTATGTTAATAGAGCATGCACATCTTCAGCAATTTTAAACCTTCTTTCTAAATCCATTCTCATGGAAGCCCAATCCATAATAGAAGAGATGGGAAAATGATAAAACCAATATGCTACACCCTCAACAATGGTCTCAACAAATAATCTGACAGCAACATCCTTCTTGTACTGCTAATATATTAATGGCTGCAAAGAAAGCAGCAATGTGTTCATCTGTAGATACTTTCCCATCTCCAGAGAATTTGGTAAAATTATTCCTTGAACTTGAGGGCAATGGGTTATATATTTCTAACTGTAGAGGACCAATTGTGACGACCCAAGGAATTGCCATGACTACCTGAGGTAAATAAGGTGTTAGGTTTACAATAGGAGGGGCAACTACTTCGTCCAAGGTTATCACTTGGTAGGTGGTAGACAAAAGGGATGATTGCTTGGGAGGTGAAGGAGGTCTACTTTTTCTCTTAGTGCTTCTATCCCTTTGATGAGGTACTTCAAGTAGGGAAGAGTCAATCTTTGCAAGTCTCTAGAAGACTAGGTCTCTACCACCTTCTTTCCTTATACTTCTAAGAAATCTTTTGGACTCTAGGGATTCCACTAATTCAGAAGTTTAGCTTCACGCTCTGCTTGGTGTTGAGCCCTTCTTAAATTCCTCCTTTGAATGGCTTGTTCAAGTGCTTCTACTCTCACTTCTTCTTGTTCAAGTACTTGACTAGCATTTCTATAATGCTCAATATTTCTTCTGTGTCTCTAGACAAAATTATTCAGTGAGGAAATGATATCCTCTTGATCGTCTTGGAATTTGAGGTTTGGTTACAACACATGAATCAAATTTTCATGAGGAAGTACCATTATCCCTCATTATATTTCTTCTGGTCTAGTGACTATTAGTCTCCCCAGTAGAGTCGCCAAAAATCTGTTGGTAAACAAATTGTTATTTTTCACTTTAACTCTAAAATACCCAAATATTAAAGAAACAAATCGAATACAACAGTTGGGAAATGTAACTAAATAACTAATTTCCCTCTGAATTTGAAGGTACAACTCCGTTAGGTGATTAATCTTCAATGAATTTTTCTCTTCCCTAATCTAATTGGGGTTTGTTCTTAACCTGAGAACATAAGAGGTTATCCAAACTAGGCCTAGACAGGAACTAGTTCAGGAAAATAGATTCAACTTTCTATCTAACCAAATTTCAAGATTTTATAAATCATATAAGATCCTAAAATTGGTAATGCGAGTACTTATAATGAAGATGAAAATGCAAAACTTAAAGATCAATGATAACTTAACGATGATGAATCAATCTACTTCATAAGAACATTTCTCATATTTTATGGATGACATCCAGATTTCCCCTCAATTAACCACATCAAATCATAATACAGAACTTTGGTTCAATCCTGAACTGTAAATCCTATTTGAAGAAACATTCAAATTGGCAGAAAGATAAATGCAATGGAACAGTTAAAATATTGGCATACAGACATAAATAAACTTGACTCATAAAAAATAATGCTCCTTACACCAAAATTTAGCTGACCTTTGTATTGATTTTCAAAATAGTACATATAGATCTCAGAGTTGGACTGTTACAAAAGGGGGGTAACCAAAACGGTTCAACTTCCCTAACTACAAATGATAAACAAACATTTGTCTGTTACAAGCTCTATAAAAATTTAGTACAAGAGGGAATATATTTATGCCTCCATTTACTTCCCCTTATCTATTTTCGCCCTATAGGTGGTGACAACTGTGATGACCGGAATTAGCTCTTCATGTCTATTGATATGGACATTGGTATATCTGATGAGCCATCTAGAATGGTCTTTGTCCAGGCTCTTAACTACATCTACTTTATATTTAAGCTCTTCCATGGATTTATAGATACATCCACTAAAATTTTGGAGTTCCGACACCTTATCCAAGTGAGAGGAAGACAATTATACCAACTTATCCACATAATCTAAGAAGGATTTCTGAATGTTGGTCATTCCAATCATTTCTTTTCCTTGACCAGTTGTCTGTGACTCTGTGTGATGACCTTGAAGGAATTTAAAATCTTTGCTATATTCCTCTTGATTTTTACATCTGTCTATTGCAATCCTCCTTTGGCTTGGATGATCATCTTAGTCTTAAACTCCAGACTTTGAAGGCATTCAATCAAAGGCTCATCTCATTTCTGCAAGATCTTGGCCTTTATTGCCTCCTTAGTCTTTATTTTAACTGCTACATGCAGTGTGAATATGGATTCTTGACACTTTACTCTCTCTGATGTGAGAGTCTACAAATTATTTTTAATGTTGTTTCTCTCCTTCTCCAACTTTAGAAGAGTATCACCCAGCTGCTCAATAACTACTAGCCCTTCAGATTTGAGCCTCTCAATCCATCTTTTTCCAATCAGCCTGAAGTGTCTATCTTCTTAAAACTTTGTTATGATAGCTTGAGCCTCCGCAAAATTGGTGTCGAAAGTGGTTTGGGCACTTGGAATGCTCACAACTGGGGTAACTAACTATTTGATAAAGTTAGTTAGTTCAGTGAACTCTGCTTTAAGTTGGACTTTAGTAGTCTTGAGTTCCTAGAGCTCTTCTTCAATTAAAATGTTAGTGGATTTCCACCAATCCATCTTAGTATCTTGGTGAGGCAGTCCCACATCAAATGACTATAGCTCAAAATCGGAGGTGGTAAAATCCTTAATCCTAACTTATTTTGTGTGCTTCACTACCTCCATGGTGAAGTGCCCTTTTTCTGGGTCTCGGCCTAATGTAGATAGTGTCTTTTCTTTCTTCACCTTGCTCCTGGTGGAACTAGATTGTAAGGCCCATGAAAGAGTATGCTTGCTGGGAGCTCCTTCTTCTATCCTCTTCCTCTTTCACTCTAAAGTGTTCTCTATCCAAGACTCTGCGCTAGTGACTTTGGTGGCAAAGATGAATTCTTCTATGAACAACTTCCTGATGATCGAAGGAGTAGCTTTAGGCCTTGAAATAAATAGATTCACTAAGGTAGGAGAGGAGGAAACCAATTTAATAACTTGAGCTACCTTCTGTTGCTTTCCAACCTCCTCATCCAATTCTGTGGCCGTAGTGCTAGAACTATCTTCACCACCTCCACTATAACAGGAGACCCTCTCCTTGGAGTATATTGGATTGAGGTATCACCTTGTGTGCCCACAGTGCTGTATTTATCTAGTTGCTCTATTTCTATACTCTTAATAGGCTCAGTCATAAACTTGATTGGTTCTGTAGAGACTGCTTCTTCTGTGGAACCAATGATAGGAGCTGAGCCATCTCCTCATGTCTTGTCCAATGAAATCATCTTTTTAGGAGGCTCATCACCTCCACCTGTTGGTTGATCTAAGTCCTTGGCTATGGTTGGGATAGTCTCTTAAGATGATGCAGGAGTACTCCCAGTCTCTTTTGTTGGAGTTTGTTGAGACAAAGGCTTCCTTTCCGACCTCCTTCTGCCCGCCATCCATTCAATCCATTTCTGTATCCTTCTATAAATCCCACCTATCAAGGTCTCCAAGTCATCAATGGATTGACCTAGCATGGGTTCAAAGCTTATAGGAAGGGGATTAATCTTCTCTATGTATGTGTCATCATACATATGCTAGCCGTCATCTTCTATGCCTTCAATTGCAATCCTAACTTTGAACCTTTTAATTTGTTCAATAGTTAATCTTGCATAGAATCAATCCCTACTTTCTAGATCATCCTTGCAATTGGCCCAATAATCTTCTATGTCATCGATGTCATGAATAGAGAGACCCATTTGTAAGTAATCTTGGGCATAGTTCATAGGATCATACTATGGCCTTAGAACATGATATGTTTCCAATTGAAACTTCTTTGAGAATGCTTTCAAAAAATTCTTTGCATCAGACTGAGACGCACAACTGTAGGCTCCAATAGTCATCAGGAAATTGTAGCCTTTCTTCCATGTGCCCACATAGATAATATTCACCTAGAATGCTTTCCTTATCGCCTCAACCAGCATGATAATGTCATCGGGATACCTGAGTAGCTTGATAGGGAAAACGTTGAATCCTGCAAGATGAATGTATAAGAAATTCACAAATTGGATAAAATAAGCTCCAAATTGGCTAATGAATGTGATGGATTCTAGAGAAAATCTACTTTTTGGGCAACCTTGTAACTCCCTGCACAATCTCATTGTAAATGCATCATTAACTTTGAGATATTCAGTATAATTGTTATGCAATTGCAAATAGGGGAAGAATTCATAACTCTTAATATCTTCTGGGAATTCTTCTAGCCTAGGAAGTCCTAGGCAAAGTTAAATCATGGCTAAGATATATAGAAAAACCCAGGACATATAGAACACATTCTGATGCTTTTCTCTATTTAGGGCATTTGAGAGGTTTTCACTTACCATGTGAGCCCAATCAATGAAATTATGTTGAGAGAAAATCACCCGAACCAGGAAGAATTGGTGCTCAATGAAATTAAGTGCATCACTCTCACCTCTGACCCTATGAAGTAATACCAGGATATCCACAATTTATGGCTTCAAGTTTGTGCCATATAGTGTTTCAAGCAACTTTCCCTTGACGCTCCTTGACTCCTGGAACTATGTCTTCATTATCTCCTTCTTCCACATAACCTTCTTCACTCCATTCTAAGTAACTACCCAGCTATATGTCATCTCCAAGTATTTGGCTTGCTTTGAAATACGAAGGGAGTTCTAGACAGAGTCATGGTCAATAGATAGTAGCACCGTGTCATCGAGCAGAAGAATTTTCTTGGTGTATCCTTCATCTTTTCAGTAATGGGGTGTATCCTTTCAAAATTCAACCTACTATGAAAGCTCTTCATATCAAATAATCTCAAAGAGGTGTCTGTGATTTTGTGCTAGTCAAAAGTGATGCCGTTCATCCCATCGAATCCTGTAAATTTGGTAGCCATGCTTCGATTGATTTGAATCAAGAACTAGGAATCTATCTCAGGAAAATGAAAACAAGGAATACTTATAGCCAGAGGTTTCAATTCAGACAATTCGTCAAACAGATGGTAATTCCTGTTTGAAACACTTCACTGATTTTATAACTTCTAACTTCTTACCGTTAACGGCTGACTTCCTATGCCACACGAATGAAAAGACTTAAGCATTTATGAAAAATTCTGTTATGAAGCAAAATGGATGTTTTTGAATTAATTAATTTACCTCTATGGGCCATTAAGAAACATCTTTTCACTTTAGACAACTGTAATGGTAACTTTTTGGAGATAGCAGATAATTACTTTTTCGCTTCTCCTTTGGGTAGAGAAATGCTTTTAGAGCACTCCCTACTTAGAAATCCGCCAAGGAGGAATTTTAGCCTGCGACAATACTAAAATGATATGTTATGTTTTCATCTGCTTTCTTTATGCCTTGAGTCCCCTCATAGGTTGATTTTTCTTCATAAATCTTGCATATGACAATTTGGCAGAAAATGTATCTTACGGGAAGAACCCGCCTATTGAGGTAGCAGAGAAGTCACTTTATGCTTTTTCGCCTATAAATTTTGATCTCTGATTTCTCATCATTTGATCACCTTTCTATCCTATAGGGATTCATTCTAGATGCCATGGTCTTTCTACCCTCAATTATCTATCTTCCACTTCCACCAATTGTCGAGACTTTAAGAATTGTTGACTACAAATAAGGCACTCTGTAGGTGATTATCCACCAGGGAGAAGCCCGAAACCAATTTTCTGGCGATAAGAGAAAATGAAGCATCAAAGCTAAAAATTTCCAAAATCACATAAGATCAATGTTAGAACCCTGCGAATCGTGACCTTTATCAGATTTGGGAGCTTAACCTACCCAATTTGACATGATCCTAGATAATAACCCCTCGGCTTACAAAGGAGAAGGTAATTTGGGAAAATCCAATAAAGTTTTCCCTAGCCTAAAGGGAAAATCTAGATTTAGACTCATGACTTGCACAATGTTTTCAAGACCATTACTACACACTAAACATGCATTTTTCTCTGAAGATATGTAGAAAAAAATGGGGCAACATTTCTACTCTGTTAAGATATTTAGAAACATTGTTTAGTGTGCACTGAGTTAAGAGATTTACAAAGGATTGTTAAATCCACCTTTCACAAGGATTTCTTCTATTTGCTACACTTGTTAGAATTTAGTCAAAAATATTCAATGACGCGAGTATGTGCAATCTACAATTGATGATTACCGATTCAATAAAGATTACATGTATATTTATCACCTATTGTGATTGATCAATACCCTTGTTCTTCTCAGTAGGCTTGAATCTGGTTCTTGATAACCTGTTTCATCTTTTGCTGTTCTTCTACATAAAACTCTTAGTTTGATCCATAGATGTGCTCCTCAGCTACAATTATCATCACACACATGTGTTCTGATAGATTATATATCTATTTATACAATGATTTTGACCTATATGAGTTTCACATATTACAGTGATAACTCTATGATCAAAGGTATACAACTTGACATTGATCTCCTAGTTTGCATGTTTTCAATCAATTAGACTGATTAAAATAATTACAATTACATTGTTTGTCCGTCAAGAAATGGATTTAAAGCTAATAGAAAAGATAAATATAAAACACAAGTGTTTTATCTGACGTGGAAGTCAGATCCACATTTCTTGGGATTCTAACTGTCTCTCGGTAGACTGGTGTTTGGGTTTCTCTTTGGTCTGTTGGCTTCCCCTATCATCTGTTGGGTTGCTCTATAATCTGCTTGTTGGGTTCCTCTGTTAGGTTTTCTCTATCAGGTTACTCTGTCAGGTTACTCTGTCGGGCTCCCTTGTAACATTTTTGTGTTGCACTAAACCCAAATTTCGGTGTTGGTGTTACCAACGATTAAAAACTATTTTTCCTTTCATAGTAATGGAAAAAAATATGTCTTCAATCTCCCCCTTTGACATTAGTATCAAAAAATGATATGTGCAAATACTAAATTTTTTTGTAATGTAGACCATGTGTTCACCTTGTCATTTATGATTCCCCCTATGTATATGCCGGTATAGCATAAGTATATAAACTTATCATCTCCTTTATACATATCATATTCCCCTTTGTATCCTATCAATTTCCCTCTTTGTAACATATCAATTTCTCCCTTTTTGATAGTAAGGGCAAAGGTGTAATCACTTACAACTTGTCAAAAATGTGGGAGTGAGAGTTGTTCATGTCCTCCATCATCTTCTCCCATTTTTCTTGAAGGTTTTCTAGAGCCATGTGCTCCAATGTGATCCTTTCATGCATATCATAGATGTTTTCGGTGAAAAAAATCTCTGGAGTGACTATCAATTGCCTTGTTGTTGTCATATGTTTCTACAGTAGTGTAAGGTTGGGTATTAGTAGAGCCTGTAGCTTGGTTACCTCATCCCTGAACTTTGATTCTGCCTCTTGGATTTGAAGTCTCAATTTCTTAGCTTCCATTAACTTTGCATAATGCAAGTGTATTTCATTCTCTATTGTTGAGAGAATTTGAGCACTATAATTAAGATCTACATCTATTTGTGCAATCTTTTCACTATTCTCCTTAGTGAATTTCTCTAAAGTGCTTAACTTTTGAATTAAGACTATTGCTTCAAAAATGATAGGTTCTAACTCACTTGCTTGTTCAGACAACTTCACCTTGTTCTCTACCCCTTCTTGGCTGATTTTGTCTATTAATTTATACTGGTACTTTTTTGCTGCTCGTTCTTCTATAGCCTTTTCTCTATCCACATTCTATAATTGGATTACGTTGGTAAGAACGGATAATTGATCAATGATTGAAGAATTTTGATCAATTTATGTATCAGGTACTATATATTGAAGTATATCCCTTGTTGTTTCAAGTACCTGAGTTTCCTTTGTTTCCTTCTTTAGCTTATCCTAGATAGATTTTCTTCTACATAGTTTTGTATAGTTTGTTAGTGCCTCTGGATCCAATGTCCTTGGATCACAGGCTGGTATCTCAATTATTTCTCCAGTGTAACTGGATTCTTGTTCTTGTTCTTGTTCTTGAAAAGTGTTGTGGAGGGACCTGTATGCAGTACCATAGCAAGTTCCTTTTCTTGGTCCAATGTGCTTGGTGAAGGATTTGGTGTATGTGAACCTATATCCTGCTGCTCAGTCTCTACCTATCGGTTTGGAGTGGACGTCTCCAAATCAACCTTAGCCTTATTTGTAGCATCTCCTTCAGTATCCTTAGGAGTTTTATCATCTTGCTTCTTTTCTTCTTCACCTTTGTTTTCTTTTTGTTCTCCTCCTATTTCCTTTTGTTCTTCATTGGTTTCTTTATTCTTCTCTCCATCTTTATTATGCTCATTGGATGTGTCTTTCAGTTCTTGTTCACCCTTATCCTCGAGTATGCTTGCATCCTTGTCGGGTGAATTCTCCTTCTCTGAGATAATATTTATATCTTATATCAATAGTGGTATTTCTCCTGGTGTATCTACTTGAGAAGTATCTATTGTAGTGTCATGTTCCTTGGTTTGGTCTGGGGAAACAGTGACATCTTCATATTTCTTTACTTCATCTGCAGGATCTTCTCTGGTAATTTCAATGATAGTATTATTGGGCCATGTTTCATCTGCAGTGTCCATATCCTTGTTAGCTACTGTGTTCAATGCTTCTTTATTTACATCCTCACCATAAATTATAATTATGTGCTTTGGGCTCGGTTTAGCCTAATCTTCTCCACTGTGTGGGTTGTTGGTAAGAGCTAATTATGGCTCGGGGCTTGTAACCTGTTGGTACCCAATATAGACCCGGTATTTAAAAATTTCAGTTTAGGGTCTTGAACCTCTTTGAAGTAAGTTCAAAGCAGTTCAAAGAGGTTCGTTGGTTCAGAGGTTCAGGTTCAATCACAGGTTCAGAGGTTCAGAAACTCAGAATTGCAGGTGTGTGCCATTGTCAGACTTGAAATGTGAATTCAAGATCAGATTCAGTTTCAGTGATTAAACCAAAATTTTAAAAAAGAGCCATTACCATGCCACTGACTCCCTCATACTACGGCTATGGAGAACGATGTTTGTGGGAAAAGATGGGATGTTTACAAATGTGTTTGGAATGGTTCCTCCAATAGAAAGGTATTGAAGCAGTTGTCAAAAGGCGTCAGTGATGGATATAATGCATAAAGAATAACCTGATCTTTTGTATCCCTTGCAGTTTGGAATTGATGATTGTTTGTTGAACCCGATATCTATATATCATGAATAGAAAGGAAATGTCATCAGATAAAGGTATATGTGACAGAGCCAAATATGATACTTGGTCACCGAATGAAGTGGCTACGTGGAGTGTTCATTAGTTGACATTCTCCATTTAATTCTATATACTTATTTAAGGTAGATATAGTAAAGTATGAGCTTCGGGTATCTGTGTAGAAGCATAGACACTGCATGTAAATTATTCGACAGAATGCTGATCTGGTTCAACGGCAAGCAAAGGAGAGACAGGCATATTGCTCACGCATGAAGAGCCAAAGCCTCACCTCTAGCTAAACTTATCAATCTGGAATATAGATTCCATGGCTTTAGTAGCACATAGAAATATAAACAGTGACTTTTCATCATTAAAAGTTGCCGATAGAGAGAGCTCTGTGAATTGTTAGACAAATGGTTAATACGATTCAGATGTAGCAAAGTGAGTATTGTGTAACCATGACATCGAAGGAAAATTAGAGCAATCTGAATGTAATTATTAGAAGATGTTTGATGTCGGCTTTGTCCACATCGAGAAGCATCCACATAGAGCCCGATCTTGATGGAGACCCCGATAAAGAAAAGAGCTGACATAATGGTCAGGTGAAAAGAGCATCGCAGCCAGGTAATGATTTGAAGACCAAAAGGTGAGAACACCGACTATTTATCAAAATGAAGGCTCTCAATTATGAGACAGTGATGTTGATAATGAGCCTCCGGATTCATGTAGACTGTTTGACAGAATGCCCAAGAATGATGTCAGTGGAAGCCGCCGAATCCCCAGTCTCAGCGGGATATAGAGAATCCATATAATCTTGGTAGTAACATATGAAGGCACGTACCTAATATGCAGACCCGACACATCATGACGAGGGGAGAATCTTGTCGATGGTTTCCAAATTTAGTGTGGAAGTGGAGATTAAGTTCCCCAAAGAATATAGCCACCGAAAGAAGACACTCAAAGCATCGACAGTGTATGTAAACCATTTGACAGAAGGCTCGAGCTCGATGAGCATATGGAGCTCAGGTAACAGCAATGATGAACCAAGGCCAAGTGGAATGTACTTTTATGGTTCGCGACTCCAAGCACTCCAATTACCATGGATGGGATCCCGAACCTTTGTCGAAGATCAATAACATTCTGGTCGATGTGATTGCAAGTTTGGAGAAGGCAGCTGGAATATCCATGTGCCAATATTGATCGAGCTATTTATAGCACTCTGATTTTTCACAATCTTTGCCCGATAGAATTATAAAATAGAGGACTAAAGCACCTGTGGATACATTTGAATGAATATAAATGTGGAATCAAAGAATGTGCAAATATTGTTTACCGGCCTCATGTTATCTCACATGCCTGACTTCATGGTCGGAAGTCATCAAGTTTAATATTCAGAAAAGAAGGGAAAGCCAAATCATTGAGGCTTCATCTATGTTGCAGAAGTCTTCTTTAATAAAGGACCCAAATATCAGGGAAGTTGATTTAGCGGTGGTTTTAAAATTCAGAAACTACAAAATAGGGGATTTGTCAATCAAAACATGACGAGTCACAAAACAAGTGTCAGCAAAGAGAAAGTTGCATAAAAATAGACATGTTATGATAAGTCATTAAAACATTGTGTATATGCCTCTTGACATCTTTCACGATGAGATATTCAGAAACGGTTTCACAAAAAGGAAAAAAGAAACTAATGTTATGAGGAGAAAATAGAAAATAACAGATTTCCAAGAAGCGGTTATCCAAACTGAATTGAAACCGATAAGAGAAAAGATAAATAAGCCAGCTGAAGACAGAGCGGGGGTTCCAATTTTTGGATTTTGCTGGGAGACTTTGAGCTACAACAGAAGAGGAGCTGTGAATGTAGGAGAGAAAACTTCCTCACTGTAGACTTTGTGCTAAGGGGGAAGAATAGAATTTTATTCTGATTATAATGCAGAGAAAGAGGGATTTCATTTTTCAAATAATGATTAGTGTGCAGGAATAGCAGAATCTTGTTATTTTGTTGTGTTCAAAGAAAGATAATAGTAGCATACTAAAACTTTGTGTTTAGATGCTCATTTTCTGATTAATATTCATCTTTAAATGATATTGATTTCCTTTGAATGCGTATCTGTTACGTTTGATCATCAACACGATTATCTGTGGACTTTGTGCTACAGTTTTTTGTGTATTTGGAAAGAACAAGTTTATCTTTCTCTCTTAGTTTCTTTCTATAATGCAGCATTTAGACAAATGAATTTTGTAGCATTTAATGTTTGTATCCTTCTAGTAGTTAGTCTCTTCGCATCTATCTCGTGTTTACAAATAGATGTTTGTAAGCCTTTATTGCTTTCAGGTTAAAAGCATTACCATTTATAGTTTAGTTAATTCATTGTAAATCTTACACGGGGAGCTGTACCCGGATAATTCAGAGGGTGCTTACGTTCTTCATAGTGAAGTGACCCAACTGTTGTGTTGCAATTTTTCTTTCGGCCTTGGGTGTGAAGGAGTCATTTTCGTGCAGGTGTTTTGGGAAGACAAATCTGTTAACCAACAAGTCCTTTTTAGGTACCTTGAGTATCTTTCTCCATTCATCCTCACTCATCTTGTCAAGCTCAATTAGATGTCCCTGTAGCACTTTTTAGGCTCTTAAGTTTGGTGAGAACCTTTTGGAATGTTGCTTCATCATTTCTTCAATCTCTTCCATATTAGATTTAGGTGGCATAACTGAAACTAGGGCTCTTTCTCTTATTTTTTTCTCTTCCTTTAGTGCATATGTCCACCTTGCCAAAATTCTATCTAGAAGTCCTTTCCACATTTTATCTCCAAACTATATTGGTACATATTTGAATATGCACATTGTTGTTGTGATTGCCTCTTCTAGCTTATTCTGATCATCGGGATCTAGTGTTAGCCATTTCCTAATCTTAGGATCTATTATTGAACCTAACTTGATGGTAGCTGCACATACCTTATTAATTATGGAAGGGAACTTATTCTTAATAGGTTGTTCATCTTGTTCAGTGTCCTTTATGTCTTTCTTAGTTCTGATGAATCTCTTTCTCCTCTTAGGTTCTGATATTTGACTTGTTTGAGGCTTTCTTTTATTAGTTCTTACCTATCCTTTCTTGACCAGTGATGTAGTTGCAACTTTTGTTGTCTGACATCTAGTCCTTGATGCTATAGTGGTCCTTGGTTTCTTTGCTGGTGGTGATGATGGTGCATTGAACTTTGTAGATTCTGAGTTGCTCAATTTTTCTTCTTCACTGATAGTTGACTATCTGTCGGTGTCATCCTTTTTTTTCAGACTCTTCATCATTCACCGACAACTTTTTCTTCAATGTCTTTACAATTTTCTCTTTCTTTCTATCAATTTTATTTACAACTAAGCCTATTTTTATTCTTTCCTTGGCTTCTTCATAGGTTCCAAACCTAGGTTGAGACTTGTTCACTGGCTCATTTATCAATGCTTCAATAAGATTGGTTTCTTGATCTATGTTGACCTCATAGTCAAGAGATGCTAACCATTCGGTCCTCTGTACAATTGATTTGATATATGTGTAATTAGCATCCACCATAAAGAAAATATTAGTCTTGTACTTTTATACCAGTTGTTCTGGTATCCTCATTCTTTTTTTCATTCTTTCCTTAAATCCAATGAAGTATTCATCCATAACTGATACAAAGTTGTCACCTAGTGACTTGATGAATTCACTAATTTGTATGGTCACTGGTCAGGTGGTATCCTAGTTCACATTTCCTATAGATGGAAAGAAGTTCTTAAAGTAGAAAAATGTACACAATAAAAGTGATCTGAACTTACATCAATTGGACTCTGTAGACCTAATTTTCCCCATGTTTTCATCTAACTGCTTCATTAGAAGCTTGGATAGATCTAACTGTAGACCTTTCTTTACAATCTTATAAGCAATGTCAACTGCTCCACATGCTATGTTGTTTAGCCTGCTGGATTGGTATATCTTGTAACCTAGTACACATGCACCAAACTTGATTTCTGGATTGGTGATGGTGTTAACCTTCAATCCTCTGTTATCCCAAACTGCACTTGTCATCTTCTCTATCTTGGGACAAGAAGGGTGTTTGAGAGCCTTGGCCTTCTTGGTTATAGGATAACTGATAACAACATGTATCACATCTCTAGTGATTGGTTTTGGATCATCTAGCCACATCTTTTGGTCATGCACTCTGCTCAGCACTACCCAAATCCACTTGGTTTTGAACTCCCTTAGGAACATTAGGGCACAAGTCAGCCCTTTGACCTCTATGTGTTTGTGTTCCTCCTTGATGGTTTCACCTGTACAAATATTCTTGTAAGCTATATCAACTTCAAGATCTCCTATCTCGATGATCTTGCAATGTATGTAGGAATGGACATCTTCAATTAATAAAACCCTAGGTGGAATGCCAGAGAATGCACCAAAATTGTCAGATTGCAAAGCAACCTCTGGACAGATTTTATAATTTGGTTCTTCACAAGTGGATTTATTGATCAAATTAACCTTCTTCTCCTTAGAATTCTTGATCTTGGTTACACGGGAAGTGGTTTCCATCATTTACGTGAATTTAGGGGTTTTCTATATAATAAAATAGTGAGCTTGATGATCATTTTTACTTACTTTAATCTTCTGTAGATGTTGTTGTTCAGAATCTAAATGTCGTGAATCTTCTTAGAGTGCTCTGCAATCTAGTCGCTTTGGTTTCGCTCTGCTCTGCTCTACTTCTTCACTCTAAATCATTGGTGAATAATGAGCTCTTATGTCACCCTGTTTATAGATGGTGCCCTAAGTGGAAAAATTAACTTTCTACCCCCTTGTCAGGTGTCGAAGATGGAGTTTCTTGGGTTACACACAAACTTTCGGCTTGGGGTAAGTAATAACTTACTTGAACTTTCACAGGTTTACTGACGGTGCTCAAGAAGTGGCGAAGTCTTCAATGTATTTTACATGATTACCGACGAGTCTCAGGTTACATTGGTTAACTTGGTTTTCATATGTACACTGATGATTCTTGGTATGCTTTGACAACTTAGCTATTGTATGTTAACTGATGCTTTTTAGTATGCATTAATTGACGAGTTTGAATTCATAGAATCATAACAAGTAATACCATAGTGCATCTTTAATCATACTAGTTTGGCATTTTTAACTATGTATGATGAAATTGATGTAAAGTATAACTTAGTATAGTGCAGTTCTATACTTACTTGTTCATCTTAGGTGGGGGTGGTGATGTCACCAAATCCATTGGATAAGGTGTCACCAATTGTGTTTCTTGGTCTAGCATCTTCAATTTTTGTAGCTTTCCTCCACATTTTGTTTCTCATCTTCCTGATGTCTTCAATGGTGTTTCCATTGGCAAAGGTGTTTGTCTCTATCACTCAGTCTCTGCAGTCCTTCGTTAGATGACCAACTTTATGTCAGTGTAAACATGCCATTCCAGGGTTAGTCCAGCTCCTAGAATTTCTCATCCATTTCCTTATGCATTTTGTAGCTATATGTCCAAATCTTCCACATGATGTGCAGTTTGCCCATGTGTTGTAATCCCAAACATATGAGTTATCGAATCTTTTTAGTTGATAAGCATTTTCTTGATCTTTAGGCTTCCATGCTAGCCTTTTCTTCTTCCTGCATTCAAGAGATGTGTGCCCATGCATTTTGCAAGTAGGACAGTGTTTGTCCATGTAGATTTCCTTCTTTGGTTGTTTCACCTCAGATTTACATTCATATGCTTTATGTCCTTTATTGTTACATTTATACCAATTTCCTATGATTGAAGGTGTGGATTTAGGAATACCTTTTATTTTTCTCCTGCAGACATTTGATGTGTGGCCTAGTTTTTCTCAAGTGATTGCATGACTTCTTTCTTGGTCTTGGATTTGTGTAGACATTCTTTGGATCAGCTTGGTATGGTGATTCTCCATTGTTGGTATACCCTAGTCTAGTATTGTTGTTGACTCATCTTTGTCCATCCATAAAATCATCTATTCTTTTGGTGCTTTCTTCATCTCTCTTGATCATGTCATTGTGTTGTTTCTGAATTCTCACTTCATGCTTAAATCTTTCTTTTTCTTCTCTTAGCTCACCAATAGCTTCCATCTTTCCATTCAGTTCTATGTTCATTTGGTTTTCTTGCTGACTCATAGGAATAACTTGATTGGTGATCTCATGATGATGTTTTGTAAGTCTTTGTATTTCTAATTCTATCTCTTGTAGCTTTTCAGTAATCTTCCTCATATTGTCAACTTCTAATGTTCTTTCTTGCTCAGCTTGTCTAGCATTATTAATAACCTCAATCATTCTTACCATCTATGTCTCTTGACCAATTTGTAGTGATTTCACTTGTCCAGTCAGATGTTGATTGATTTCATTTAGGCTTGTAATGCTTCCTTCAGATGTATCTGATGTGTTGGTTGATGTAGATCCCGAAGACTCAAATAAATCATGTATCTCTTCTTCACGATAGTGTGTTTCATTACAGCGAGATGCCATAATATTTCTTTCATCTAGTAGTTGTCTCATCTCAATTCTAGCTTCTTTATATTGCTCATAGAAGATCTATATCTTTAAATTATGATTCTTAATACTCTTTTCTAGCTTGTACCTTTCCATTGTATGATCTTTTCTCTTAGGTCATTAAAATTTTCCAAATAAGAGATCTAGATTTGATACCAATTGTTGGAAATAATGGAATGGTGTGTACTGAGAGGGGAGAGGTGAATCAGTACCCTCAAAATTTTTATAACTTAACCTTAATCCTTTTGTAATAAATACATTGTATTACCAACTATTTGTGTTATTCTATCTTTGTGTATGTTATATCAAATCATAATTCAATAAGTATGTAAAACATTCATAGAAACATTCATGAAATGTATAGACACACGACACAAGATTTGGCAACACAAAAAACCCCCGTTAGAAGGTAAAAACTACGGTGGGGATGAAACCCACAAAGCTTCACTATCTACAGAATGGAAGGGGCCGATTAAGGCTTACAATTTTGATCACTTCTGATGATCTACTCTGTTAGGAGTATTATGTAGAGATTGGTTAAGGTCTACTCTATTAAGAGATTTAGCAACACTATTTAGTACGCACTCAATTAAGAGATTTACAAAGGATTGTTAAATCCACCTTTCACAAGGATTTCTTCAATTTTCTACACTTGTTAGAATGTAGTCAAAAATATTTAATGACCTGAGTATGTGGAATCTACAATTACTGATTACAGATCCAATAAATATTATATGTAAATTTATCACCTATTGTGATTGATCAATACCTTTTTTTTGTTTGGTAGCCTTGAATCTTGTTCTTGATAACCTATTTCATCTTTTGTTGTTCTTCTGCATAAAACTCTTAGTTTGATCCATAGATGTATTCCTCAAATACAATCATCATCACACACATGTGTTCTGATAGATTGTTGGAAAGTGAAACTAAAAGTAATTTTTATTTTGTCATTGATGTCAAACCTTTATTGGTGAGACTATTGTTATCTATTTGAGTACCATATCTATTGATTATGAAGAAGATTTAACAAGAAGACCAAGTGAATGGTTGAGCTAAGGCAATTCAAAGGGTATTTGATCAGTTGGCACTCTAGCAAAGTAATTAGTTGTTTATCTTTCAAAGATAGTTTTTTTGGCTGTTCTATGTTGAGAAAGTTTAGCTTATGCCGAGTAAAGTTGGTTATGATGAGAAAAGTTGCTTGTACTGAGTAAATTTTCTTTTGATGAGCAAAAAGTTGCTCAATGCCGAGAACCATTGAAATTGCCGAGTGGAAACAATGATGTTGGCCAACTTACAGTAATTGGATTAATGATGAGATTTGAGATCTCTGGACGATCTTATTGGGATATGTAATGTTAATTAAAGATTGATCCATGTCATTTAATGTATGGGTAACCATAATTAATGCATGGTTTCAAGATTTAATTAGAGACTACTTTGGAGAAGTAAATGTAATGCAAAGATGGAATGATCTGTTGGATCTGACCTAACCTAAGATCTACGATCTTGTTTAAATGGGAAAAGATTTATCAAACCTAGATAGAGAGGTATATGATAACCATAGGGGTTTATTAATTGAGTGTGGATGGATGAATGTGTATGCAAAAAAAAAAAGGTTTACATAGTTGATTTACTGTTTAGCATGATCTAGCAAAGAAGGCAAAAGGCAGAAGCAAAAAGTTGCATGTGTGATTGCTTGACAAATTCCAAGCAGATCAGAAGGTTGAAATGAAAATGTAGGCTGTCCAATAAGTTAACATCAGAGCTATAATTGGGTCTGAATTTGCAAAGTAAGTTGTATATACTAGATCACAAATTGTTGATTACTTTCTTACCATTGTATCAGTTAAATCCTTTAACAAGGTTGACTTAACAATCATTTGTATAAATCCTCTAACAAGGTGAAATTTATATTGGAATGTTCTAAGTCCTGTAACAAGGCCACTCCTAACAGGGTGATTAAATCCTTTAACCAGGTCACACCTAGCAGTGTGTTATTGTAACCTTTCACAGGGTTGGCTCCTCACAGGGCATCACTTCAGAAGAGTGAAAACTTGGTA
>MU226460.1:1334933-1352287 GCA_018584345.1 Thuja plicata
CATTACCAAATTTTACATATCCTCCTTTACATTGGTTTAAGGTTTCAAACTTATCTTTGTCACTAGTCATATGATGGGAACAACCACTGTCAATGATCCAACGATCATTTTTGCTCATATAAGAGATCAGTGCAGTTTTCTCATCATCATCATCATCAGAATCTTCTTTCATTGCAACATAAACAACTTCTATATCATTGTCATCATAATTATTAGTGTCATTGTCAGAAGTTTCTTTAGCAATATAACAAGATTTCTTACCTTTGTCTTTGTAGTCCTTATATTTCCTGAAGTCTCTGTCGTCCTTTCTATCTTTGTATTTCTTGTATTTATTGTCCCTTCTTTCATCTTTTTCATTCTTGTCAAGACATCTAGCAACTTTATGACCAACTTTGTTGCATGAAAAACAAATAATAGGAAGTTTACCTCTGTATTTTCCTTTTCCTCTGGATAGTCTTTTTGCCATGAGTGCTACAAGTTCTTCAAGATCATCATCAGAAGTGTCACTATCACTGTCCACATGTTTCTTTCTTTTCTTAGATTTATTGAGGACCAGCTGTGATCTAAAAGCAGAATCAATCCCTTGTGGATTATAGTTATCATAATTTGACATTTCAAATGCAATGAGTCTGCCTATCAGATTTTCCAGATTCAGATTATTGTTAGGAGTACATCTCAGTTCTTGAATTGTAGAAACTCTAATAGCATATACAAAAAGTAAAGTTCTCAGTACCTTTCTCATAATAGTGTTCTCATCAATTGTTCCATTAGCCCCTCTAATGGCATTTACAACTTCTTTTATTCTACCATAGTACTGAATGACATTTTCACCTTCTTTCATTTTCATCTCATCAAACTTACCTCTTAGACTTTCTAATTTAGCCCTTAACACATTTGTGTCTCCACCATATACAGTTGGAAGTTTTTCCCACATTTCTTTTGCATTTATGCAGCTCTTTATATCATCAAACTCAAAATAGCTCAATGAGGAGGCGATCTCCAACATTGCTTGATTGTGCTCTTGCTTTTCTCTTAGCTGTACAACTGAGAGATGAGTAGTAGGTGGTACATAGTCATGTTCAATAAGTCACTTTGCATCATATCCAATACCAGCCAAATGTAGTTTCATCAAGCTTTTCCATGCAGGGAAGTTATCATTGTTCAACTTGGGAACCTCCTTCTTATACATCTTGATCTTTTCGCTCCGAGTACCTTCAAACTATTTTCAGGAGACCAATGCTCTGATACCAATTGTTAGAATGAATTTAGAATAATTGAGAGGGAAGGGGTGAATTAGTTATCCTCAGGTCTAGATGTAGCAAATAAAACTTTTTGTACTTCAGATCTACTCGGTAGCAGTAGCATAAATCAACAACTTTAATCATGCAGTTTATTGTCAATTGAAATTAGCTTGTAGGAACATAACAGTAAAGAAAACTATAAGAATTCACACAAGTTGACACACGTATTTAATGTGGAAAACCAATATGGGAAAAACCACCAGTAACATGCTACCAAGTTTTCACTCTTCTGAAGTGATGCCCTATAAGGAGCCAACCCTATGAAAGGTTACACTAACACACTGCTAGGTGTGACCTGGTTAAAGGATTTAATCACCCTGTTAGGAGTGGCCTTGTTAGAGGACTTAGAACATTCCAATATAAATGTCACCTTGTTATAGGATTTATACAAATGAATGTTAATTCAACCTTGTTAAAGGATTTAACTGATACAATGGTAAGAAAGTAATCAACAATTTGTGATTTGGTATATACAACTTACTTTGCAAATTCAGATCCAATTACATCTCTGATGTTAACTTACTGGATAGCCTGCATTTTCATTTCAACCTTTTGATCTCCTTAGAATTCATCAAGCAATCACACATGCAACTTTCTGCTTCTGCCTTTTTCCTTCTTTGCTAGATCATGCTAAATAGTAAATCAACTATGCAAACCTTTTTTTTTTGCATACACATTCATCCATCCACACTCAATTAATAAACCCCTGAGGTTATTATATACCTCTCTGTCTAGGTCAGATAAATATTTTTCCATTTAAACAAGATCGTAGATCTTAGGTTAGGTCAGATCCAACGGATCATTCCATCTTTGCATTACATTTACTTCTCCAACTTAGTTTCTAATTAAATCTTGAAACCATGCATTAATTACAGTTACCCATACATTAAATGATGGGGATAAATCTTTAATTAACATTACATATCCCAATAAGATCAACTAAGTCAGCCAGAGATCTCAAATCTCATCATTAATCCAATTACTGTAAGTCGGCCAACATGACTGTTTCCACTCAGCAATTTCAATGGTGCTCGGCATTGAGCAACTTTTTGCTCGTCAAAAGAAACTTTACTTGGCACAAGAAAATTTGCTTGTCATAAGCAACTTTACTTGGCATAAGCCAAACTTTCTCATTATAGAACAGCCAGAAAAACTGTCTTTGAAAGATAAACAACTAATTACTTTGCCAGAGTGCCAACTGATCAAATACCCTTTGAATTGCCTTAACTCAACCATTCACTTGGTCTTCTTGTTAAATCTTCTTCATCATCAATAGATATGGTACTCAAACATATAGTAATAGTCTCACCAGTAAAGGTTTGAAATCAATGACAAAATAACATTTGCTTGCAGTTTCACTTTCCAACAATATATAAAGAATATTAGAACTTTGGGGAAATCGTCACCACCCTGCATTTGTTCAACAAGTGTTAGCGTATATCAAAAGTCCTAGAATACTGGTAGTAAATGTGAATATGATACTGGGGTAAATCAAACCAAATGAAAAGGGGGGAAACATGGGAAAAGGAATTACTTTAGGCCTGGATCCCAGATAATCTAGCCGTTGTCGTGCCGATGTGACTAGTAAGAAACCGTATTTGGCTAACATGGGTTGACACGTGGTCAGGTGTCAGGTGACATAAATAAATTGATGGTGACAAGTGGGCTGACACAAGGTAAAATAAATTTAAGATGGGACACGGTTTGAATGCTCACTCATGGGAAATTAATCTTGCTATTAAGGTGATGAGACAAAGGAGAGAGAAAGCTACCATGGCTTGAACCAGCGAGGTGCCGAGTTCAAACCGCGGTGAGTCTGTCTTAACGAGCTCGGTCTCATGGATAAAAATGTAGTGACAAAGCATGAGGAACTCACAAGCTCAAAAGGATATATAAGGTATATACACATAAACACAGAGAGCTGGAACATATATACACATGATATACAAAAAATATGAAACATTTATAGATTTATACAACTATGCACATATGTACACGAGCTAAACTAAGGCAGCACACACCAAAAACACTAGTTTATAGCTGTGCAAAAGGTGTACAACCTTCTCATAGGGCCAACCCACCAATGGGAGGTGAACCAGAAATAGAACACGAAAGGAAACCTGTGAACAAAATGCAAACCAAAGAGCAGAGAAGGAAAAGCAAGGAAAACATGGAAACAACGAGAAAACCAGAGAACCTACCTGGAAATCCAAAGAGGAGCAGAGACCAAACACACTAGGAGCATGTCTACGATGAGTTCTACCTTCAACTAATCATGAATAGGTACCTTGAAACATTTGAACAATAACCTAGTAAGCACAGAGTAATCACAGCTTAATCTCAATTTGGTCACCTAAGAATTGCTCTTAATGCACAAGTGTTTAATTGTGGTTGGTGTAAAAGTGGTGTGTAATTTCTATTTATACGCAAGGTAAAATCTAGTTACCCCTCTTTTCTTGCAAACTCCAGAATAGGAAAACCTTCGGACTCTGTGCCCGGGGATTCCATGCCACCATGCCTTCTCACGAGGAGAAGACATCATGGCGGAGAATCCCGGAGTCCAGAATCTGACTCTGGAAAGAAAAAACTCTAGGACTGGGTCCTGGAGACATGAAAAACAAAAATAAAAAAGGAAACAAACCTTGTGGGAGGGAAAACCTGGAGAAGTAAACAAAGAAAACAAAAGACAAGGCGAACAAGGCAAGATCCAAAAGTGAAAAGAGGGGACCCAACATTTTGCACCCAAAATGTAGGGATGGGTATGCAGGGCATAAAAACAAGGAAAGAAAAAGAGAACCAAAATACTGCAATAGGTTTGTTTACACTGAAGAACCTGATATTCTACCTGAGCAACAAAATATTGCTCCTGATCAATAGAACATTGCACCTGAGCATCAGGTTGCAATTACCAAAAATTAGGAAATCCTCAAGATGATGTTCCAAGCAATGGAGATCAGAATGAAGGTCAAGATGATGGACAAAGAGCTGAACCAAAAATTTCCAAGTATGTCAAAAGACATCATCCATAGAATTAGATCATAGGAAACAAGAAGGCTGGAATGAGAACAAGAAATAAGTCACTAAACACTAGATGTTTACTTTGTGATTTTGAGCCTAAATCTGTTAGTACTACACTTGAAAATGAAGAATGGGTCAGTGCTATGAATGAAGAGATAGAAAAGATTAAGAAGAATAGTACATGGATATTAGTACCGAGACCAGATGACAAGAATGTCATCGGTACCAAATGGATATTCAGAAACAAGCTAAATGAGAATAGAGAAGTCACAAGGAATAAAGCAAGATTAGTATGAAAGGGGTATGCACAAAAAGAAGGTATTGATTATGGTGAAACCTTTGCACCCATTTTTAGGCTAGAAGAAGTAAGAATATTAATTGCTTATGTTTCATTCAAAGGATTCAAGGTATACCATATAGATATCAAATCTTCATTCCTAAATGGAATACTAGAAGATGTATACATTGAACAACCAGAAGGGTTTGTTGATCCAGACAAGAGAAACATGGTATGTAGACTCCATAAATCCTTGTATGGATTAAAACAAGCACCTAGAGCCTGGTATGAAAGAATTCACTCCTATATCATAAGCATTGAATTTTTAAGAACAAGTGAAAATAGCAATCTCTACTTAAAAGAAGATATTGATGGTAATATTCTGATTGCTAAAATATTTGTTGATGATATCGTATTTGGGGGTAATGAAATGTTATGTAAATCCTTTTCTAATAAAATGAACAAAGAGTTTGAAATGTCTATGTTTGGGGAGATCAAATTCTTTCTTGGTCTATAGATAGTTCAACAAGATGGAGGCATATATATCACTCAGTCCAAGTACATCAAGTAAGTATTGAAGATATTCAAGATTTAAGATTCCAAGCCAGTTGGAACACCTATGGCAACTGGATGTAAGATGAAAAAAGAAGACAAATCAAATGAGGTAAATCAGACCTTGTATAGATCAATGATTGACAAACTAATTTATGTTGTTCATCCTAGAACATATATAGCACATACAGTTGGAATAGTTTCAAGATTCTCTGCTAATCCCAAAGAATCAGACATGACTGTTGTAAAGAGAATTCTGAGATATCTAAAGAACATCAAGGACTATGGCTTATGGTATAAAATAGAAGGTAAATTTGAGCTTCAAGTCTATATAGATGCTAATTGGGATGGAAACTTAGATGACCGAAAGAGCACACTGGAGGAGCATTCTTCATGGGTGACAAACTTGTCACATGGATCAGCAAGAAGCAAGGATGCATCTCACAATCTACTGTAGAAGCATAATATGTGGATGATGCTACAAATTTCTCTAACATTGCATGGATCAAACAGTTACTGGAAGGTATGAATATGAAAATTCTTGAACTAGTGATTATCCACTATGATAATACCAGTACAATTAACATTTCTAAGAATCTAGTTATGCATGCTAAGACTAAGCATATTGCTATCAAGTATCATTATTTAAGAGAACAAGTAAAAGAGAAAGAGGTGATACTAGAATATGTTCAATCAAAGGAATAATTAGCTGATATATTCACAAAGCCATTGCCTAAAGATACATTTGAGTACCTGAGAAATAGATTAGGGGTTTGACCCTTGTCTATTGGTCAGTAAGCTGACTAGGAGGCTACATCAGCCTACAAATAATCAGAAGATCATTCATGTTGATGCAAGAACAGAGATAGATTACAAAGCTACATCAGTACACAAAAAGGTACATTGTGCACCGAACACCAGAGTCACTATATTGTTGATGGATAGGGGAATTCAAGGAGTACTATATTATAAAAAGGTGAAAGGATATAACTTTGGCATGATCAATGTTTACTTTGGCATTGTTGTCAATTGGAGAGAGATTCAAAGGGAGAGATTATCATTATTTAAAGGGAGAGAATATCCAAAATATCCAAAGGGAGAGATTACATATGAAATATCCATCAACGAGAGAGAAGATATCCTAAGAGAGAGATGTAACATGTAAGAGAGAGAAGTATCATGAAGGAAAAGATGACTTAATGTTGTCAAAGGAAAAAGAGATGATTAAGGAGAGGAACAGTCAAAGGGAGAGACAACATCAGAGAAAGATCAGAAGCTACTACATCTATCCAGTGAAGGGATTGAAGATTGAAGAAGACACTATGCAAGAAACAAATCTAAGCTATATAAGCTTATCGAGAGATAGACATTTGTATTGGTTATAGAAAAATAAAATTGGTAGATGGATGAACTACAACTATTATATTTCATATTGTTTTAGTAACAATATAGTGTGATAATGTAGTGTGTTTTCATCAATTCCAAAGGAAGAGATTGATGAACTATAACTAATTAAATATTTGAAGATGTTAAGTTTATGATCACTAAGCTACAAAAAGTTAAGGCAAAACATTAAATCAGTTAATGTATTGTATTGTATTGTCATTGATGTAAAATTGATACAATCTAATTGGTTATATAAAAAGTGTCAAAGACTTCAGAGAATATGAAAGATAAAGATTACGCTATCAGTTATGCATAAATATCAACATTCACTAAGTGACTACAAACACCGACGGGCAGTGCACACCGACAGATAGAGAAACCCAAAAGAAAACTCACAGTGTTGCCCGAGAAATAAAACTGACAAGGATTAGCGACAATTAGAATCACAAGAAATACCAATGAGAAGAACTTCACAGTGATGCCCGACAGATAGACAACCCTGAAAGACAGACAACCCTAACGGAGATGCCCGAGGAGAACTGAAGAGTTGACCGAAGCTAACAAAGAGTTAAAACACCAAAAGGAACTGAAGTTCAAAAATGACAAAAGACTTAGCTGGAAAGAGCTAAAGAAGGAGTTAATTGGTTGTTAATATTTTTTTCATCGACAAGTTAAAACTAGAGATAAGTGAAATATTTAAAGCTATTTTATTCCAGTTGTCAAGGAGAAATCTACGGGATCATGCCAAGAAAAAGAAAGTCAAGAACTGAGAAATGGTGATATCATGTCTATAAAGAGACAAGCTAATTCATTATGAATTAGGGGTGAATAGAGAAGAAGGATGTTGGAGAGAAATTGGTAAAGAACAACTTCATACAGTCCTGATCAATCAAGCTGAAGAATAGAGCTAATTCTGCGGACACTGAGAAACAAAGAAGCACAACATCACTGAGAAGAAAGAAGTGGAGCAAAGGTATTGAAAAGATGCATTGATTAGAAAGGTATTATGAGGTTACAATATCTGAAAATTTGCAAAGTATAGTTGTATATGTGAACAAATCATTTAATATTTCAGTTTAACCATTGGATCAGAAAGTCTCTAAACCAAGAAGGACTTAATAATCCTTTCTGTATTGAGATACATCCCAAGGAGTATCAAACATTTTGGTCATGAAGATAGCATGAGATGCCAGATACCATTTGAAAAACTACACTGGGTTTGGTCATAAAAGGTAGCATAGAGATGCCCGATATCAAATGACAAACTATTCTATTTAAATCCTCTAACAAGGTCACACCTAAAAGTGTGTGTATAACCTTTAATAGGGTTGGCTCTTCACCGAGCTCACTTCAAAAGAGTGAAAATTTTGGGTTACAAGTCCCAAGTGGTTTTTCCCTTAACAGGGTTTGCACGTTAAAAATATATGTGTCAATGTGTTTATGAGTCATTACTTCAGTATTTTGCATTACACATAAATAATCTGGATTGATCGGTATACACTAAGTTATTTACTTCAATTTGGTAAATAAAAGACTACTAATTGGTAAACAGTAAGAATTGGATTTAACATTGAACTTTGAGTAGTAGTTATTTGTTAAGATTGTTTGAAGGCATTCATCTTGTAGGCCTAAAGATAACTAGAGGCTTAATATTGTGGTACTAAGTTTTTGGGTTGATTTATTGAAATATTTTTGAGGCCACTTATTCAGCCCCCCCTTAGTTATTCTAACATTTCCTCTCAGGGTTCTCTCTCTGTCGGGGTGCACTATCCATCGGTGTTTGTTGTCACTTAGTGCATACTAAAATTTTATGCATTACTGATAGCATAACCTTTATCTCTTTGTTTCTTTGAAGTCTTTGACACTATGTATATAACCAATCAAATTATATCAAGTTGACATAAATGAAAATACAATACATTAATTGATTTAATGTCTTGCATTATCTTTTTGCAGCTTGGTGATCATCAACTTAACATCTTCAATTATTCAATCAGTTATGGTTCATCAATCTCTCCCTTTGGAATTGATGGAAACACACGACATTACTACTAATACAATATGAAATATATCAGTTGTAGTTCATCAATCTACCAATCTTATTGTTCTATAACCAATACAAATGTTTGGTTCTTAGTAAGCTCATATAGCTTATATTTGTTTCTTGCAGAGTAATTTCTTTAATCTTTATTCCCTTGACTGGATAGATGTAGCAACTTCTAATTATGTCTCTCCCTTTGATTTTTCCTCTCCTAGATCATCTCTTTTTCCTTTGATAGCAATAGATATACTCTCTCCCTTAAGTCATCTCTCCCTTAAGTAATCTCTCCCTTAGGATACCTCTCTCCTCCTTTGGATGATTAAAATGGATATTTCATATCAATTCATCTCTCAAGTCATCTCTCCCTTTGACAACAATGCCAAAGTATATCCTTCTTATTTTTTATAATATACTCCTTGAATTTCCATATCCATCAGCAATACAATGACTCTGGTGTTCGGTGTAGATTAGTACCTTTCTATGTACTAATGTATCTTTGTATTTCACCTCTTTGCTTGCATCAACATGAATGATCTTCTGATTGTGTGTAGGCTGATGCAGCCTCCTAGTCATCTTACTGACCAATAGACAAAGGTCAAACCCCTAGTCTCTTTCTCAGGTACTCAAATGTATCTTTAGGTAATGGCTTTGTGAATATATTAGCTAATTGTTCCTTGGATTGAACATATTCTAGTATCACCTCTTTCTCTTTCACTTGTTCTCTTAAGTAATTATACTTGATTGCAATATGATTAGTCTTAGCATGCATGAAAAGATTCTTAGAAATGTTTATTGCACTGGTATTATCATAATAGATAATCACTGGTTCAAGAATTTTCATATTCAGACCTTCTAGTAACTGTTTTATCCATGCAATTTTGGAGAAATTTGCAGCAACAACCACATATTCTACTTCTATAGTAGATTGTGAGATGCATCCTTGCTTCTTATTTATCCATGTGAAAAGTGTGTCACCCATGAATAATGCTCCTCCAGTTGTGCTCTTTCTATCATCTAAGTTTCCAACCCAATCAACATCTCTATAGATTTGAAGTTCAAATTTTCCTTCTCTTTTATACAATAAGCCATAGTCGGTATTCTTTAGATATCTCAAAATTATTTTAACAAAAGTCATGTGTGATTATTTGGGATTAGCAAAGAATCTTGCAACTATTCCAACTGCATGTGCTATCTCTGGTCTAGTATAAACAAAATACATTAGTTTTCCAATCATTGATCTATATAGTGTCTGATTTACCTTGTTTGACTTATCTTATTTTCTCAGGTTGCATCTAGTGGCCATAAGTGTTTCAACTGGCTTGGAATCTTCCTTCTTGAATATTTTCAACACTTCCTTGATGTATTTTGATTATGTGATATATATGTCTGCATCTTGTTGAATAATCTGTAGACCAATAAAGAATTTGATCTCCCCAAACATTGACATCTCAAACTCTTTTCTCATTTAAATAGAAAATGATTTCAATAACATATCATTACCCCCAAATATGATATCATCAACAAATTTTTTAGCAATCAAAATGTTATTATCAGTATCTTGTTTTAAATATAGATTGTTATTTTAACTTGTTCTTACAAATCCAATACTTATGAGATAGGAGTGAAGTCTTTCATACTAGGCTCTTAGTGCTTGCTTCAATCTATAGAAGGCTTTGTGTAGTCTACAAACCATGTTTCTGTTGTTAGGATCAACAAACCCTTCTGTTTGTTCAAGGTATACCTCTTCTTCTAGTATTCCATTTAGGAATGCATATTTGACATCCATTTGGTATACCTTGAATCCTTTGAATGAAGCATAAGCAAGAAGAATTCTTACTCCTAGTATAGAAACGGTTGCAAAGGTTTCTCCATAGTCAATACCTTCTTCTTGTGCATACCCCTTGCATACTAATCGTTCTTTGTTTCTTGTGACTTCTCCATTCTCATTCAACTTGTCTCTAAATATCCATTCGATACCAATGAAATTCTTGTCATCTGGTCTAGGTACTAATGTCCATGTTCTGTTCTACTCAATCTATTCTATTTCTTCATTCATAGCATTGACCCATTCTTCATTTTCAAGTGTAGTATTAAAAAATTTAGGCTCAAAATCACAAATTAAACATCTAGTGTTTAATGACTTATTTCTTGTTCTCATTCCAGCCTTCTTGTCTCGTATGATCTAGTTCTATGGATGGTGTCTTCTGAAATACTTGGAAATTATTGGTTCAACTCTTTGTTCATCATTTTGATCATTATCTTGACCTTCATTCTGATCTCCATCGCTCGAACCATCATTTTGAGCAATTTCTTGATTTTTGATATTTGCAGCCTGATGCTCGGGTGCATTGGTTTGTTGCTCGGGAGCAATACACTATTCCTCGAGAAGAGTGTCAGGTTCTTCATTTTTAAAAAACCTGTTGTAGTCTTCTGGTTCTTTTCTATTGTTCTCATCACTTTTCTTTGCATATTCATCTACTTTGACATTTGCACTTTCAATGATTTTCTTAGAGGACTTGTTAAGACATTTATAAGCCTTGCTTTTGGTGGAATGCCCTAGAAAGATTCCTTCTTCACTTTTGGAGTCAAGCTTTCCATTTCTATCATCTTTCAAAATATAACATTGACTTCCAAATATTCTAAAGTAACTTACATTGGGTGTGTATCCATACCATATCTCATAAGGTTTCTTTCTTCAATTGAACTCTTTTCAATGTGTAGAAAGTAGTAATGACAACTTCCCTCTAGAATGTTTGAGTGATGCCTTTTTCTATCATTAGTGTTCTTGCACAATCAACAATGGATTTGTTTCTTCTTTCAACAATCCTATTTTGTTTTAGTGTTCTTGGTGCAAAAACCTATCTTTTAGATACATGTTCATTGCAAAAGTTAGTGAATTCATCAGGAACAAATTCTCCTCCTCTATCTGATCTTAAGAACTTCAATTCCTTAACACTTTTTTTTTCTACAATAGCTTTATACCATTTAAACATCTTTAATACTTTTGATTTATCTTTTAAAAACATAATTGTCATCATTCTAGAGTAATCATCAACAGAGAGAATGAAGTATTTATCACTATAGTCACTCTTTGTTCTCATGGGTCCACATAGATTGGTATGGACTAATTCTAGAATAAAATTATATGTATGGGTTTTTGTCTTGAAGCTAGACTTTGTCATTTTATCTTTTTTGACAATTATTACACATGATATGGTCAGGTTTTGACATGCTCGGTAAGCCTCTTACTTTCATTTTATTGCTTATATTAATCATGTTGAAAAAATTCACATGACATAACCTTTTATGCCACAACCATATGTCTTCATTTCTAGACATTAAACAAGTGGTGTTAATATCATAAAGATAGAATAGGTTATCTTTTGTCTATTCACCAGTTTTGATCAACCTTCTTGATTCATTAAAGATCTCTGCCTTTTTGTTCTCAAATGCAACTTGGTGACCTGTGTTATTCACCTGTGAAACACTTAATAAATTATAGTTAAGTCCTTTTACCCATTATGCATTTTCACATATGATCATATTATTCAACATTATGGTTCCTTTACCTTCAACTGGACAGGGTGATTCATTACCCATTCTTACTGATCCACCAGTATAATAGTCAAAGGTTTCAAACTTTTCTTTATCACCGGTCATGTGGTGAGTGTAGCCACTATCTATAATCTAGACATCATTCTTACTAACCTTAGATATGAGTGTAGTCTCTACATACCTTTCCTCTTTTTCTGAATCATCCTTCATGGCCACAAATACCATCTCAATATATTCATTAGATTTCGTATTAGTATCTCCAGCTCTGTTCTCAGCAAGGTAACAAGCTTTCTTCCCTTTGTCCTTGTAGTCTCTGGTATCTCTTCTATTAGATTTTTGGTTGCTTCGGCAATCTCTGTTATCACTTCTGTCAAACTTCTTTTCATATGATCCATCACTACTTCTGTCATCTTTTCTTTTGTTAGCACATCTAGCAGCAAAGTGTCAAATCTCTTTACAATTAAAACATACAAGTGGTAATTTACCTTTGTATCTCCCTTTGCCTCTCTACAATCTTCTATCCATTAGTGTTTTAATCTCATCAAGTTCTTGGTCATCACTATCACTTTCAATATCATTTCTCATAGTGTTTTTATGACTTGACTTACTTATTTTCAAAGAAGATTTGAATGCAGACTCAATAGATGGTAAGACAATGTTATCAAATTTATTCATCTCAAATGAAATAAGTCTACCAACCAAACTATCTAGAGTGACATTGTTGTTTTCTACTGCTCTCATTTCTTGTATAGCAGATACTCTAATAGCATAAATAGGCAGTAAGGTTCTTAGGATTCTAATTATCACTGTTTCTTCTTCAAGTACACCTCCAACTCCTCGGATAGCATTGACTACATCTTTGATTCTACAGCTGTACTAAGTGATATTTTCTACTTTTTTCATTCGTAGGTCATCAAATTTACCTCTTAGGCTTTCTTCCTTAGCTCTTAGTACATTAGAATATCCTCCATGTACTATCTTTAATTTGTCCCATATTTTCTTTGCAGAGGTGCATGTTTTGACATCTTCAAATTCAACATTGGAGAGTGAGGAAGCAAGTTCTATCATCATAGAATTGTTCTCATGCTTTTCTCTTAATTGATCAAGTGTGTGAGGTCTTGTAGGCAACACATATTCAGTATCCAAGTATTGAGTAACATCATTTCCAATACCTGATAGGTGGATTCTTATCCTGATTTTCCATGATGCAAAGTTGTCTTTGTTCAACTTAGGCAGATCTCGTTTGCTCATCTTTTGATCTTTTAATTAGGTCTTGAAACCTTCCTTCTAAGCACAAAATCTCTAATACCAATTGTTAGAATAATTGAGAGGGGGGGGGGGTGAATCAGTGGCCTCAAAAATATTTCAATAAATCAACCAAAAAACTTAGTACCACAATTATAAGCCTCTAGTTATCTTTAGTCCTACAAGATGTTTGCCTTAAAATAATCTTATCAAATAACCACTGTTAAACCTTATTCTTAATCTTTACCGATTAGAAGTCTATCATTTACTGAAATACAGTAAATAACTTAGTGTTTACCGATCAATCCTATTTTAGTAATGTGTAAAGCAAAACATCAAAGAAATAACTCATAAACACATTTGACACATGAATTTTAAACGTGGAAACCCTGTTAAGGGAAAAAAAACTTGGGATCGGTAACCCAAAATTTTCACTCTTATGAAGTGAGCTCGGTGAAGAGAAAACCCTGTTAAAGGTTACGAACACACTGTTATGTGTGACCTTGTTAGAGGATTTATCACTAACAGTTAATCACTTGATATCTTGCATTTCACTATGCTATATTCATGAATTAACGTTTTGATACTCCTTGGGATGTATCTCAATAAATAAAGGATTGTTAAGTCCTGCTTAGTTAAGAGACTTTCTGATCCAATGCTTAAACTGAAACAATATATGATCTATTCATATATACAACTTAACCCTGCAAATGTTTAGATCTATTGTAATCTCATAATACCTTTCTGATCAATGTTTCCTTTCAATACCTTTGCTCCACTTCTTTCTTCTCGGTGATGTTGTGCTTGTTTTTTGCTCGGTGTTTGTAGAAATCTTTAGCTTGTTTGATCAGGACTGTATGAATTCTTTCTTCACTAGTATTCTTTTCAACATATTCTTCTCTATTGACCCACCTATTTAGAATGAATTATCTTATCTCTCTTATAGACATAATTTCATCGTTTCTAAGTCCTTGACTTTCTTGTTCTTGGCATGATCTGTAATTCTTGCCATTCTTTGTTTAAATCTTAATTTAGTTTTATCCCATAGGTTTCTCTTAGACAACTAGAATAAAACAACTTTAAAACTCTTTCTTATCTTTGGATTTTAACTTGTCGATGAAAACAG
Source organism: Thuja plicata (assembly GCA_018584345.1). Lineage (NCBI taxonomy): Eukaryota > Viridiplantae > Streptophyta > Pinopsida > Cupressales > Cupressaceae > Thuja > Thuja plicata. The sequence continues at coordinate 1,349,435 of MU226460.1, forward strand.
TGTGATCAACCAGTTAACTCCATATTTTTCTCTTGCCAGCTAAGTCTTTTTTCATTTCTGAACTTCCATTCTTTTTGGTGTTTAACTCCTTATTAGCTTTGGTCTTGACTTTAGTTTTCATCAGGAATCTCTATTCGTCAGGGTTGTCTATCCATCAGGGTTATCTGTCCGTTGGGGTTGTCTCTCCATCGGGTAACACTGTGGTTCTTCTTGTCGGTAATTCTTGCTTGGGTTTCTTGCTTAGGTATCACTGTGACTTTCCTCTCGGGGTTCTCTATCTGTCTGGGTGCACCGTCTGTCAGTGTTTTTTGTCACTTAGTGCACACTTAATTTTTATGCATTACTGATTGCATAACCTTTATCTCTCTAGTTCTTTGAAGTCTTTGACACTATGTATATAACAAATCAGATTATATCAAGTTGACATCAATGAAAATACAATACATTAACTAATTTAATGTCTTGCATTAACTTTCTGCAGCTTGGTGATCATCAACTTAACATCTTCAAACATTCAATCAGTTATGGTTCATCATTGATAATTCATCATTTGGTACTTCTTGGTGTATTCCATTTAAGTGTATCAGGCACAAAGTATTCTATTTATATATGTTAAAATTTTTTCCAGTAATGATTTGGGGAATGCAATCATGTAAAACACAAACTAATATTATTATTGTGTTATGTAAAACACAATCATGTAAAACCTGTGCATATACAATCTTCACCTATGCATATAAGATTGTCACAATAGTACATTTGTTGTAGGGTAATCTCCCAGTAGTGCTAGGAAAATATATATGTTCATCACATGTGCATATATCTTCTCTGGTGGGAGGAGTCTACTATTGTATATTATGTCGTTGTCAGTGTATATGGGATCGTGGGTAGTATTGTGAAATAATTTGGTGTTTTGGGGAGTTTAAGGTCTTGGAAAGGTCATAGTCAATGTAAGAAGGCTCTTTGGGTGATAACTTGTTGTAATAAGTAAATTCAACTAGTTTATGCATAAAAGGACCTATGTTTAATATACTTGAATTGAATTATGTTAACTTAATTCATGCAATAATAAAAGATAACAACTGCATATGAATTAATAGAACAAATGAAAATTAATATATGAATTAAGAAGTGTAATTATGGTAATTACTCTAATTACTATGATTATTCTTCGGTCGGAAGGAAAAAAAAGGTGGCAATCAAGCAAACTTGGACTTGAATTTTTTAATTTGGAAAAAATAATCCCTCAACTACAATAACATTTTTGTAATAGAAAACTAGTCTTTGAACATGAAAGATTCCAAAAAAGCATGTTGAGGGACTTCATAAGTTACTCAAACACAATACCAACTAGGCCTTCTCTAGGATCATTCCCTTTCATCCAATGCAAGCTTCACCAAATCAGAGTGCACACCGACTTATGAAGCCACCACCCACTCTACACCATTGAAAAAATCATCAATGTCCCTCAATAAGTCATTGGAATCATCCAAGCAAGTTAAACAACTATAAAATCCCAAACTGGGTGCTTTCTAGGTCTATTCTCCTAGTAGCCTTGCCAGACCAGTTTTCCTAGGATTTCACAAAACTTTCCCAAAAAACTAGGGAAACTAAGGGCATATATGAATACCCCTTTTTGAGCTACATAACATATATCAAATCCATATGAAAATCCTTTGGATCATCTATACAAACAATTGTTGGTGTACAGGCTTTTACCCCTCCAATAGGTCTCCAAATACAAAGAAAATATTATTTGCAAATCCACAATGACTTCCTAACTCATACAAATAGTCTAGATACCATAACAATCCAAGTATTTTCAACTTTGCAAGATGATCCAATAAGTTTTAACATCCCAACAAAAAAACCCTCCATTTAAGGTATACAAACCTAGGGCTTTCTCAAAGTAGCCAATCTCGTAACTAATGGTTCAAACACCTTTACATTAATATATTATGACCATACATGTCATAAAACAAGGTCCTCATGTGGGCAAATGCTTCAATCTATGACTGTCCCAAGGGCAAGTGACCCTTACAAGGCTCCTTCCAAGCAATCAGTGTTCTCAAACTCAATTCCCATGATCATCCTACAAAAAAACACATTGGAAAACACATATTACATAAAATAACACCCTTCCACATTCCATACCATCAATGGAAGTGAGGTATCACACAAATCCATCATTGCTTCAAAGCAATTCACTATTGCTCACAGTCACTGTTCTGGAATGATCATCTGGAAATAGGGATTAAAAAATTTAAAAAATCCACAAAACCATTCAAATCAACATAGGAATAAGTAATCCACATTACTCTAACCCATTCATATCCATATTTCATTGAGAGAAGAGTTTCAAAATACCAAAAAGTAGACTGTGTCTACATGACAGAGACAGTGCCAGTTATATGAAATTTACATTTTATTGATCAGTACATATTATACATTGTTTGTTTGATCTTCTACTTGTAACCACCTAAATTTGGTCTGTTCCAACTATGGACCCTATTTTCCCTAAGTGTGATCATACCCCCGATTATGTCCAAACGACCCTGTTACTGCTTGGCATAATTCTTTAAATTCATTTTAATGTCCTAGGTGATTTTTATCACTAATTTATATTAACTATTATAGCCATATAATTCAAATCAAATTTGACCAATCAAATCATATCAAAATCAAACATGGCTATAGTATTTAATTATAAATGAATTAAATAAATTCCTAAATCAATTACCCACTTGCAAAATAACCCATTCCCCTAGCCTATTTAATTTAATTAAAATGGCTATAGTCCCCTAATTATTAAAAATCAATTTCATTGTTTAAATAATTAATTCCTATATTTCT
>MU226460.1:1380321-1390982 GCA_018584345.1 Thuja plicata
TCCCCCCCCCCCCCCCCCCCCTCCTCTCAGTTATCCTTTGGGACTATTCTAACAAAATTAAATAAAAATTATCTTTAGTAGTCATGATGGATGGTGGTTATACCCTTACCAAGAGGCAAAAGGAATCTAAACTAGAGCTTATTTTTATTAGTGACAATGAATGGTTCTTATCGTCAAACTAGGAGGAAGGAGGAATTTGAAATATAATTATTTTGTAATGAGTAGTACTATTGTGGCTATCCTTTGGCCTAGATATGGGAGGAATGTTTGTAATTCACTCATACCTTAGTTACAATACATACGAATTTTCTAGTAGTACTTGACATAACTAAAATGATGATTTACCTTATGCATGGCAAAATATGGCATATGTATAGAAATGTTAATTACTTTCATCTCAAAATAGGATGAATTTTTTTTATTAGGACTCAAGCACATGGATGAGGAACGTATCCTTATAACCATACCCACATCTCTTTTTGATTGTATATGTATACAACATCTAGGTGTGCCCTTATTCATTTATTCCCATATTTTGATTCCAAACACCCACTCTGTACCATGCCTAAATCCTATGCTTACTAGTTATCATGAGGGAGGACAAATGATATACTTCGGGATGGCTTGTATTTTGGCATTGATGAAGAAACTGTAGCGTTTTATCATCCAATTATTCACATTGTCTAAACAAATTTATGTCTATGCAATAACTTTGGAAGTGTCATTCATAATCTCACCATGATCAAATTTTTTATTTATTTATTTTTTGATAACTTAGTTATTTATATTGCACTACATTCATTTTCCCTAAAGGCATCTTCCCATGCTTCACTTATGGAGGAACCTAGATTGTAGAGTCAAAAGACAACCACTATTGTTATCCCCATAGTGCAGAACACTGGAGGACATCATCATTTGAAAGGTCATAGGAGGAAAATATAGTAGAATCTATTGCAAATTAACTTGTATGTCATGTGCTAAGTAAAAAGATGTATTTCTCAAACAATGACCCTCTTAGCACAACAAATAAACATCCATCTGGAAATCCTACTTCTACAACAGTTGCCCCAATGGAAAGTGTTGATGTATCCAAGAATAGATCAAGAGAGGTTAAGCCGATTAAACTGGTAGATCTTCTCATGAAGAAAAGAAGCCAAAGAAAAAACATGAAGAAAAGAAAATATCTAGAGCACACAGAGATTTGGAATTTGAGAACATAAAGATAAGTCTGGTGCTAGTTTTTAGCATCCTCAAGAAACTCCTACAAGCCAGGAAACAATATGAAAGCTTTTGATTAATACTTCTTAATATATTTATCATGGTTGGTAGCCTCTGCTAATGCAGGTATAGTTTCTTATGTCCTATGAGGGATCTCAACTTGCATTTAATGATTTGAGACTATTGATGGATACCTTCACTCTAGTTGATTACACTGACACTTGGCGGAGATTATTTGGTCATGTCAGGAAACACATCATATGTAGATTTTTGAAATTTTTTACTGACATGCGGGTATTAAATCTCCCTCTATCCTAAGTCATATTTCTATTTGATCCCAATTTTTCCATCCTAATGGTATTTTTTCAATTCTTGCAAGTAATGCAAATTGTTAACTACAATTTTGTTGCTTGTAACTGCGTGTTTTATTTGTTTTGATTTTAAATTGGTGGACATGCAACCATAAAACAATGTTCATTTTCATATAGCTTATTGTTATTCCAAGGCCAAGCTAGTGGCCTCTTCATAGGAAGTTTCTTGTATTTGAATCTCTATCTTGTGGAAGAGTTCATTTTGGAAAACATATGTAATTCAAGTGGGAATATTTAAAAATTTCTAAATATTTCAATAGTTATTGATCATTTATTTCAATTACAATGGTATTGATATATACATACACATTGAAGAGGCATCACATGCTTGTTGATTTCAAAACTCCTCATTGGCACAGGGAAAGTAGTTCAAGGACAAGTTCAAGGCCAATGACAAGAAGATGGAGGTGCCTCCCCTAATATATTTTTCTAGATTTTATGATCATTTGATTGTGAGTTTTCAAACTGGAATGGGTTTTGCTCTTGATTGTACATGTATGTTTCCTTCACTTTATCTAAAAAGGTAAATTTATTCTCATAAAGGTCTTATTCTATTCATTTTGATAGGTGATGATACTAGTCTTGGATTGGGAAGAAACGACATTTAGTTTGAAAGCACTTGTATTTGTACTTACCGGGTCAATGGGTTTGTTTCCTATTTTTTTGCTACTATCAGTACCTTCAATGTGGCTGGCAGGAATGACATTTGGATATGACATTGGATTTTTAATAATAATGGTAGGAACCAGTATTGGCATATCATTGCCTTACTTCATTGGATCTATCTTTTGTATCCAAATACATGTAAATTTCTACCCATTATCTTGTGGTTCCATATTTTTGATTGAGGTTAAAATAGTTTTTGAAGGGAATCGTAACCCTTTTCATCAGAAGAAAAGATAGGCAGATAAGCATCAAAACAAAAAGAAGTAGATGGGGGAAAAGGAAGGAGACATTAGAAACCCCCCAGGCACAACCAACCAGCAAAAAGCTACAAAACAGACAAAAAAAAAAAGAAAATGAGAAACAACACAGCTAAGACATTTTTTCCATAAACTCCACTATGTCTTCCTTAAGAAATTCATATTGCTAGATGGCATCTCGGAGATCTATGATTTCCTTGGAGTTGGAAATTTTTTTGTTTTTTAGCGCTTGCCCTATTATGAGAACTAGGGTTGACAGAGCTTGTGTCTTTAGCAGCTTCATCTTCAATGACAATGGGAGTAGGGTTCCCTTCCAGCACTGAGAGAAGATCCTGTAGGTTGTTGGTAGTCACCTTCATGCCCTCAAAGTTATTCTTCATAATTTTTTTGAGGGTGTCTTTGATGCCTTGGATGCAGCTGGAGGTAGTCTACATGCAAAAATTGACCATGCAACATTTATATTTAGTTCAAGATTCTCCATCAACCTTTTGTCTTCTTCTTCAGCCCAAGTCTCAGCATCACTTCTACCAGTATTCAAAGGATTGGTGAGCAGTAGAGAAATTTTGTTCACTCTATCCTTGAGCTATGAGTATTTGATATTGATGTCTTTGATTTATTCATACAACCAAGAATTCATCTTAATTTCCATCTCATCACACTCTTTGGCCACCTGCATGAACCTTTTGTTCTCTTGACCCTTCTCAATCACATCCTCCTGTATACCCCTAGAATCCTCCTTACCTTTAAGCTTCTTTTCAATGTCCTCTTCCTTATTCTCTTTGGTCTTCTCATAAATAACCCTTGAGTTCATGCCCTCCTTAGACGACATATCTTCATAGTTCACCAGAATAGGGGAATTTTGGGGATTGTTATACATCTCAATGTGTGTTGTGGGAATTAGAGGCTCAGTCTCAACCATCACAGGGGAGTTAACCCCCACTTCAGTTTTCTCTTTGTTGCTAGTCTCCTCAAGGGCATAATTTTCCTCTGGGCCTTCAGTATCCATATCATCAGAATTGGCATTACTAGCTTTGTCACTCACCATTTCTAAAGAGGGCTCGCTAGAATTATCCTGAGATTCTTGATCCTCATCATTGTGGTAGTCACTGAGTTTTTCATCTTCATGCCAGACTTCTATGTCATCTTTAGTTTCCATACCAGCCTCCTTAGAGAGGAATTTAGTCGTTTTAACCATGTCAAGAAACCCTATAATTAGTCAGCTGATTGTAATTAGTAAGATATCCTATAATGGTTAATATCTCTTTTCTAACATAGAAATGTCTTGAAAGGTTGCCTAAAAAATATATGTTGACAAGGATAGTAGGAGAAAGAAACTAATTCCATTAGTTTTGAGCTCTTTCTCTTTTTAGAATCTCACCATTCCTTGCATTATTTTTAACTAGGCTAGTGTTTCTACAAATGTCAAGTATAGTCCATACATAATCGACTCATTTTCTGGAAAAATTATTGAGGTTTTTGTTATCATCTACAAGTCAGACATCTTCATCATATGACTTTAAATTTAATGTTTGAGCATGCCTTCCCTAAACATTAGACTCATTTAAGTAAATTTTTCATTCCAATTCGTGATTCGCCATTCTTTGCCCGGACCATTCTGGTTGTTCATCACCGCAAAGATGCCTCTTTGCAAGCGGTTGTTGATGATCAATCATGAGGAATTATACCTAATCTACCATCATCAAACTAGTCTATAAACGCATGCATGAATGACCTTACAAAATGTGCCAAGAAGATATCAAAATCATTCGGTTTTTCAAAACTAAGGTTTAGATAGAAACTAGAATTCTAATAAAAAAGCATGTGGACTAGAAGAGTTGATGGGTACTTGAGAATAAGAGAGATTTATAAATCTTGGATTTTTTGTGTTATGCCCTCTTTTGGTTACTCTGCGTGACGTCCTTCAACTCTTTGCGGTGTGTTATGCCCTCTGCTAGTTACTCTGTCTGCCCTCCTTCAACTCTTTGCGGCGTAACATAACATAATGAAATGAAGTTAAACCTCTTTTTTTTAAGTTATGCATGTGTTGCTTAGAATTATGACCACATATGATGTTATTCATAATTCTGACCAAAACAGGAATTGATTTTAAAAAAATCAAAGTTTTCCTTCTATAATCTGACCAAGCAAAACCATTTTAATGCTTGGTAAAAAATTAGGGTTAAATGTATTAGTGAGGGGGGTAGAATTTAATCATGGTTACATCATCAAATGTATGATCCATCAAATGATCAATGCTACATCAAGGATATCATCACTATGCATCTTCTCACCTAGGGGCAACCTAACTCTATCCATTACTCATAACCATATCTGCACTTGAATCATATCAAATGTCCCTAGCTATACGCCTCACACCATCAGTGTTCCAGAGGAAAGTATATTTTTCAACCAAATAAAATATCAATCAGTCAAATCATCCAATCGATCATTTAACATCAATCATTTATCCTATCATCTATTTTCTCATCTAGAGCACACCGATTTGTTTGTCTCTTTAGATCTTGAGAGTGAATTATCAATTTATCGAATCAATTCATCAACCTAACTATCCTATTAGATTGAGATCAATAAAAAATCAACCAAGTGATCCTGACTGACATCAAGTGATATCAAAACATCATCAACTTATCTAAAATATTAATAACATTTTGTCAATCATCAAATTCTCTCATGACCGGGGTTGTTTTCCAATTGATTTTATCAGGAAACTCATTGAAATTTTCCAATTTCAAACCAAATCATCCCACATCATTTTGATTCATTTACCAAGGGGGAAACATATCCATATCAATAACTAAAATCAAGGATTCATATCAAAACATTTTTTCTCATCATCAGCGGCAACATCCTATCAATCAAATCTACATCGATCAAACTGCATTTGGGGCATTAAATTTTTCAATCGTTATCAGGGAGATAGTTCTTCAAACTAGGGTTCTACATTAGGAAGTTCATTTCAAATCAGGTTATTAGATTAATCAATCAGATCAATCAATCAACATTAGTCAATCAGCTCAAGACATCAATTTTCTTTGAATTAATGTGCTTCGTACATCAATTCAAAGAGGGGCATCTGTAGACACCTAAATTTGGTCAGGTGTACTCAATCAAATCAAATGAAAATTTATTAAATCAAATGGAAGCTAATTAAATCAAAAGGGATTAAATCATATCAAAATCAAAGGATCAATTAATAAATATATGAATTAATTAAATCCAAGCCTAAAAGGGATTAATCAAAACTACGTAATTGATTTAATAAATTAGTTAATAGTTTAAATCAAAAATAAAATTCAATCTATTCCCTTACATGGCTAATTTAATTAATTAATTGAATTAGTTAAATATTATTTTATTTCAACAAATGAGACAATAATTTGAAGATCCAATGATAATCAAGAATTGAAAGCACATGGATCACTCCAAGCTTTGCAATCTTGATCACTCATTTGACCCTTTAACATCCTCACCACTCAATTTTTCTCTTTGTCCCAACCTTTGAGACCAACATTTAAATTTTCTGTCCATTTGAAACCATTTTAAAGACTTTAACTCAACCAAGCTTAAATCATGATCAACATAACTCTACCCCCTACCCTTGGGAAATCCTATAAATACCAAGAATTTTGAGGGAATTAAGAATCCTAGAAATTCATGAGAAATTGAATCTACACTATAGAGAAATTATTTAAGATCATAGAAATTTTGAGCATAATAGTGAGTTTTGAGAGCAAGATTGAATGACATGCATTGCAATTTGAGAATTCGAGAGCTATATTAGGCATTATCAAACATCATTTTCTCATTCTAAGACTTTCACTAATGGAGATTAATGTTGAGAGCTTCATTAGAATGCTTAGTTAGAGAACCATGGAATTCTTATTGTTAATTTGTCAATTCTTTGCTTAAATTTAGATTATCTTTCCATAGAATTGATAGATTTCAAACTAATTTCATGAAGGTATAGTTTATATATACACAGTATGTTTATACAGAGATGCTGGCAAGTTGAAGAGTTTAAGTGCTACCGAGAAGAGTAGAGAAAGAGGTGGAGATCCAATCTAGAGAAGAGACTAATGAGTTGTTGATTCGAGTAGTTTCAAAGAGTGCACAAGGGATCTGATCAAGAAAAAGATAGTTGCAGAATCAAAGATCAATTCAATACACTATTTCTTACTAATCTCTGTAACATAAAATCTCTTAACCGAGTGGATCTAAAAAGTATTTTTATAAATACTTAAGAAAGGTGACATTCTAGGATGAATTTTTTAAGTCCTCTAACCAGGCCACTCCTAACAGGGTGAAGTTCTCAACAAACCTAAGGTAAATCCCCTAACAGGGTCACATATAACAAATGTGTATTATAATCTTTAACCGGATTGGCTCTTAACCGAGCATACTTTAGAAGAGTTTTTATTTTTGTAGGTGATAATTCCCATGGACATTTTTCCCAAATTGTGTTTCCACGTTAAATATTGTGTTACATGTGATGCTTGATAATTTTGGATGTTAGTTTCTTATGTTATATGTTGTTTATCAAGTTTGTGAAGTGTTTAAAAGTTTCGGTTACTACTATTATTTGAGTTACCAAGTTGAATCATAGGTTTAGTTTTAAAGTTTTAAGTTTCAATATTTTTTGATTCACCCCCCCTCTCAGTAAACCATCATTTGGTAGGGAAAACCAACACATGTTTCCTCTAGTCTTCTTTCAAGCAACAATTATAGTTCCATATTTCTTCCTTTTATCATAGATAGCTTCTTGAAATACAAGATTATATCCATTCTCAGACATCTTCCCAACACTCAAGAAATTATGATTCAACAATTTCACATAGTAAACATTGTTAATATTATGTTTCCCATCAAAACTAATAGAGCACATTCCAACTATTTTTCTTCCTTGATCACCTCCAAATGTAACAAATCCTCCATCATACTTCTCAAGTTTTACAAACTTACCTTTATCACTAGTCATATGATTTGAGAATCCACTAACAATGAGTCATCCATCTATGTTCCTTCTGACATAAAGTAGAGTTCTTAGAATCTATGCCTTTTGTTTTTACTTCTGGAGCACTAACAGGTTTAGTAACATGCCGAGTATATTCTTGTATTTCCAAAAATAAGCACTAATCATCTTTCTCATAATTTTATTCATCATAAGAAATACTTGCATCTTCTCTAATATAGTAGGCTTTCTTATTGAAATTTCCTTTACTCTCCTTGTTCTTTTATTATGAAATTCTCTTAGGACATCTAGAAGCATAATGACCAATCTTTCCACAGTGAAAGAATTTAAAGGGTAACTTACATTTGTGTTTTTTGCATTCTTCTCACAAATTTTGCTTCTATCTCATCCAAGCTATCTTCATTCATTTCATTCTTCCTCCTTTATTGGTTTCATAGTCTTAAAGAAATGTTTTTCTTTACACAAGTAGTACCAAACTCTCTTATCTCAAAAGAAAGAAATGCACCATACATCTATATTAGAAACACTGAGAGGGAGGGGGGGGGTGAATCAGTGTTTTTCTATTTATTATATTTCAGTAACTTAAAAATAAATCAAACATACATCCAATGAATCTTAACACAAGAAATCATAACACATGATATGTTTACAGGGAAACCTTGATCCAAGGAAAACCCTGGTGGGAATTAGTACCCACAAATATTGCACTAGTATAATGAACCTGTTAAAGTTCCTTTTCCCTGTTAGGAGCAGTCTTTACAATCCAAGTACAATGACCTTTTTGGGAGTCTAAACCCTATTAGGAGTCTATTACAAAACCCTATTAAAGGTATATGGCTCACTAACTGAGCTCACTGCCCAATAAGATGAAGGCTACAACCTTGTGATAGTTGATATACACTATATCAAAAGTGAACTGTTGTGATGACACTGCTGTCTGATTAGTTCCGTGTACGCGCTGATGCTCTTACTCTCTTAAAGAGCTTTATCTCATGCTGACTTCATTATACTTCTCTTTTATATCTTACTCATGCATTTTATTTGACACTTGTAACATAACTTTACATTACATACTTATATTTTCATGTCCAAATAGACGCGACCCAAAATAAGACTTATGGCCAGCCCTAACACATAATACACAAAGCTTCCAAACTAATTGGCTTAAGCATGTTTACAACATTACTAATTAAATCATTAAAAACATACTATCATAGGCACTTGGCCTTTACATAACAAAATAATATATGCTGATCAAAACACTTAGTCGACTTTCATGCTCTATCTTCTGGACTGCTGGTGTACTGATCTGTCTGTAACTTCTCTGTACTATCATGCCATACCATGCGTGTCTAGACTTATTATGTATACATCACATAGAACATTTATTTGAAAGCGCATACTTTGATTCAGTCTCTCACACATGCGCTGACCGCTATATTACTCTGTCTGTCCAGTCTTCCATACTTAGTCATTTTATCTTCTAAGTTATCTTTGACAGAAACTTAGTATGACTTTGTTGCCATGATGAAAACACAAAATAAGTCATGCATCCTCAGGAAGTCAACTTGCCAACAATCTCCCCCTTTTTCATTTATGGCAACAAAGGAATGTGGCCAAGTTTCTCAAAATGACTTCATCACAAAAAATTATCTATCATAGCATCTTTTAATATATACATATACTGCTCCCCATATATACACATTCTCTATTACTCCCCCTTTGAAATTAATGACAAAGGTGTACAAAAATTGTAAGTCTTCTAGATACTTACTCCATGTAAACATCTGAGTACACAATCTAAAGAGATTGGATCTCTTTCTGCCAGAATACCTTCATTGCATCATCTATCTGAAGATGCGCGCATAAGGCCTATGTTAGCTTCTTCATATTCATCAAATCCATGTAGGGACCTTGATCATATGTCACAATGGTGGCATCAATCTGTTTGATGTTTTCATTCAAAACTGCTAGAGAGGGCACCAGTGCATTTCTCAATTGAGTTTGTCTGACTCTTATCTTACTGATCTCCAACTTAGCCTTTTCAATTTTTTCCAACTGACCTTGATAGACATTGTTACATATGTTCATGTCTTGCGTGGATGTCTCAACTAATTTTATAATGTTTTCCACCATGATCTCTGCCTCTTCTATCTTTTCGATATGCTCAGAGGTGAATTTTACTCTGTCCATGCAGTTTGCTATGACTTTCTTACCTTTGGCTGCTAATTCTTTCAATATAGATTACCCAATCTTTAAGGATTTTAAGTCTAAGGTAAAATTATTTACCAATTCATTCAATATTTCCTTTTTATACTCATCTTCTGTAATTCTAGTAGTAGAGTCTACTAGATCTGTAAAGTGTTCTTTGAAGCTTGTTAGAATTTGTCGACATCTTCAACTGATTGAATCTTTGCTACTTTCTTGTCTGCAGGTACTAAATCATTCAAAATGTTAACTGACTCCAAGAAAAGAGGGTTCCTCATAACCTATTTTTCTTTGGCCTTTTCCATGGCTAGAATTTTGATCTTTATTAAGTCCTCTTCTCTCCATGCATCTAGACTTGCTGAATCAAGAGTTAACCTTGACAACAATGAAGTAGATGGTATAGTGAATGGAGTGAATATAGTATTTTGACTGGTATCCATGCATTCACTCTTTACTGGTATCTCCTTTACTAGTGTCTCATCATCTTGAGTTTCTTTCTCTTTATTTAAGTCTATTGGATCATTGGAAGGAACTTCACCCTGCTATACAGATGTGTCATCAGTGCACATCTCTTTAGTGCTTACAAATGCTTTATCAACTTTTTCCATGTCATTGTTAGATGCTGTCATGGATATCTTGATATTATCAACCACTATAGTATCTTCTATATCAGAAGTTATTGACACTGAGGGTGTTGAAACCTATGGACCTGTCATAGGTGCATTTTGAATCACTGGTTTTGTAACCTGTTTGGGAGGAGCTAGAGTTACCTTGGTTGTAGGCGCCATTGATGGATACATGTGTCTATCCATAAACACTTGTGAAAATGCCTTTTTAGTTTCTTTTCCTATCTACTCATACTCTTTGTTCATAATCTGAAGAGTCCTTGTCTTGGTTCTGAGATGAGGCTTCACCAGATCTAATAGAATTGCCTTCTCATCATGTGAGCAT
>MU226460.1:1391032-1435029 GCA_018584345.1 Thuja plicata
TTCAAGAACTGACTTCTTAAACTTAATCATGTGAGAGATGATCATAGAATGTATCTTAGTTTTATCTATCTCTTGATACTTGTCATAAACCTTAGCAAGTGTGTCTAGTCTGCCTTCATTAACAATCATGTTCTTCAATACATTTAGACTAGGTATGAATCCTACCTCAGGAGGAGCTTGAGTGTTCCTAGCTATGCTCCATGTGTTCCTTGAGGATGGGTGATTTGTGGGCTCTTGCTTCCTTCCTCTAGAATTCTTTCTTGGTATAGAAGCTGGAGATGATTCTAGGTCAATGGTGGTAGAGGGTGCAGAGGTGCTCTCTACTTTCTTCTTCTTCTAGATGTCATCAGTATTCTCAAGTTATTTGGCTATCTTGACTTCTCTAGCTTTGTCAAGATATTCTTGAGTGACACCATGAACTCTTAGAATGCTAGATGTAATCTTAGATGCCTTTCTTTTGTTATCAACACTATATAATACATAATCAATTGTATTAGTCTTCTCTCTGTAAGTGCCCCATCTGGGCTCATTGGGATCTTTAAGTGTAGACAAAAGGACCTATGCATATCATTCCATTACATGTTCCTCCACTTCATACCTAAGTGGATGAATCCATTTAGTTCTAGGCTCAACTGCCTCCATGCAAGTGCATTCAGTCTCTACTATGAAGCATATGGTTTCCTTATACTTTTCAACAATCTTCTTAGGTATCTTGAACCTCTTCTGCATCTTGATCCTGAAGGTTTTGATATCCATGTCCATGGTATCTTTTGCACTGCTCTCTGATGTGGCTTTAAGTGAAATCTGAGACATTATAGGTTTGCTTCTGACTAGGTATAGATTTGCAACCTTACCAACGATATGGAAGTATAGATAGATAATCAGAGACCCAAACCTGAATGTCTTTCTCTTGTCATGCTTGATAACTTGAATGATGTCAATAAATTAAGGGTACAATATCTCACATAGATTGTACTGAGTGTTATCCTTAACCATTTTGATAGTTTCTAGAATAGTTTCTACAGAGACACTATTCAATCTACTTGCTTGTTGGAACTTGTAACCAAGGATCATAGTTAGAAGCTTTATGTCTTCTTCCTTGATAGGATCAACTATCATACCATGCCTATCACTTCTAGATAGGAATTCTTGCTCAACCTATTTCTTGACATCCTTGCCAGTAGAAAGAACTGGTCCAGTATTAGGAAGTCTAGTCATGTTATGGATTAGGTATGCAGTAATACGGATGGGAACTTCACCAATCCAGTAGAGGTCATCATGAATCCTACTCAACAAGATTTTAACCTATTCTGGTTCATAAAATTTGTGTGCATTCGAATACTCAAAGATAGGGTTGTTTGTGAGGTGCACGTATTCATCCTTGAGTGAATAGTCTGGTTTCATCATCAAAGCCATGATAGTGGCTATATTATTATCTCCAACTATTTCCTTTTTACAATAAATGTATATGCGGATGTCTTCTATGTGAACAACTCCAAACGGAGTTTTGGAGAAAGCTCCTTCCACATCATCCAGTATGGATTTAAATGGATGCCTCTTAAATACAAATCTCTTCCTCTGAACAATGTCAAATACAACTAGAGTCGCCATACTTACTTTATGATTGATTAAATATGGTTTCACAAAAATTCAAAATAGCGTGACTGTTAGGGTTCCTTTCCAACTTCTCAACCATGCTTCTTAACCACCAAATCTATTATGCTTTCATGCTTTGATGCTCAGTGCTCATGTGCTCTCTAAATTCTATGATCTTGAATGCAAATGTGAACAAGGTCAAACACTTACATCTTTTTATAAAAGTTACTGCATTTAACGTTTGCAACTATACACAGTTTTCACAGAGAGTTTCAAAATTTGTTCTGAATGCATTATAGACAATGCGTGTATGCATACTAATATATCATGTGATCATAAGCATGAATCCATAGGTGCATACTTGGAGGTGAGTATACCAGCCGCACAGGATTTTTGAGCTAGAATAGCTCCCCCTAAGACCAAGAAGGTCTATTCAACAAGAAATAGAGGATGCGTCCACTATGGATGCATCAACTACTTTTCTCTCTGCATTTTCCTTCTTTACTTCAACCCAAATTTTGCTTGAATCTTCTTTTTCTTTAAGAAACTTGACTTCTCCTTGTTCTTCAAATAGTGATTTCTTAGGATCCTCTTGTTTCTGAGTTCTGGACCTATAGAACCTTGCGATGTGTCCAGCCTTTCCACATGTGTGACAAATGATAGGAGGTCTGATGTTCTTGTTCATCATGCTGCACTGCTTTGCTGTGTGTCCATTGTAATTACATATCTGACATGTAATGTTCTACTGATTTCTCTGATTGTTTTGATTCATTTTTCTTTGATTCTGTTGTGAATGATTTCTTTGATTTGTTCTATAATGTATAGCCCTGTGACCAATCTTATTATAGGAGTAAAAATAACCATTGAAAGGTCTTACGTCTTTGCAATCTCTTTCCAAATGACCATGTTTATTACATGCATAAAAATTTCTGTTAACTTGCTTGATTTCTCCTTTAGGTGGATCTAATTTAGTCTCTGCAACATTTTCAACTTTCTTTTCTTCTGAAGATGCTTCATGTGCTTTCTTTCTTTCTTCTAATGAATTGATTTCAAATTGTGGTATACTATATCCAAGAACAGTAGTGTCGCCTTTTTGCTTTTGTGCATTGAGCTAAGATTGAAGTGAATCAGAACTTGTGTGGATTTTATCAATCTTATCCTTTGCTTCTGTTAATTCAAATTCCATCTTCTTCTTTATGTTCTCCAATTCCAATACTTTCATGTTTGCTTGCAAAAGTTCATCTTCTATTTGTTTTCTTTCTTTGATCTTTTCTTCAATGACAATTTGACTATCTGTTAGCTGTTCATCTAGATTTTCAATTTTATCTTTCAGAGACATGTTCTCTTCATTCAAATTTTTGACCATTTTCCCTAAATCACTTGTAGAACAATATTTCAAATCTTTTCTCAATTTTTTGATAAGCATTTGTGAGCCGTCAACCTTCAGTTTAAGTTCTTCATTTTCTTTTTTAGATCTATTAAGATCTTCAAGAGCTGCGTCAAGATTATTTTTCAAATGTTTTGCTTCTGCTGAGTCCATGATCTCCTCAAGTGGTTAAACTTTCTTTCAGAGGACCAGAGCTCTGATACCAATTGTTAGAAACACTGAGAGGCGGGGGTGAATCACTGTTTGTCTATTTATTATATTTCATTAAATTAAACATAAATCAAACATACATCCAATGAAGCTTAGCACAAGAACTCATAACACATGATATGTTTATAGGGAAACCTTGATCAAAGGAAAACCCCGGTGGGAATTAGTACCCACAAATATTGCACTAGTATAATGAACCTGTTAAAGTTCCTTTTCCCTGTTAGGAGCAGTCTTTACAATCCAAGTACAATGACCTTTTTAGGAGTCTAGACCTTGTTAGGAGTCTATTACAAAACCCTGTTAAAGGTATATGGCTCACTGCCTAAGCTCACTTCCCAATAAGATGAAGGCTACAACCTTCTGATAGTTGATATACACTATATCAAAAGTGAACTGCTATGATGACACTGCTGTCTAATCAGTTCCATGTATGCGTTGATGCCCTTACTCTCTTAAAGAGATTTATCTCATGCCGAATTCATTATACTAATCTTCTATATCTTACTCATGCATTTTATTTGACACTTGTAACATAACTTTACATTACATACTCATATGTTCATGTACGAATAGATGCGACCCAAAACAAGACTTATGGTCGGCCCTAAAACATAATACACAACACTTCCAAACTAATTGGCTTAAGTGTGTTTACAAAATTACTAATTACATCATTAAAAATATACTATCATAGGTGCTTGGCCTTTACATAACAAAATAATATACGCTGATCAAAACACTTAGTCGACTTTCATGCTCTTTCTTCTAGACTGCTGGTGTACTGATTTGTAAGTAAATTCTCTGTACTATCATGCCATACCATGCGTGTCTGGACTTAGTATGTATACATCACATAGAACATATATCTGAATGTGCATACTCTAATTCAGTCTCTCGCACATGCGCTAATCATTGTATAACTTTGTCTATCCTATTTTCCATACTTAGTCATTTTATCTTCTAAGTTATCTTTGACAGAAACTTAGTATGAATTTGCTGCCATGATGACAACACAAAATAAGTCATGCATCCTCAAGAATTCAACTTTCCAACAATCTATTCTCTAGAATACTAATTCAAAATATGAGTTTCTTCAATATCAGAGACCTTGGAATTGTACACTTTAGTGACAGTTTTGAGTATCTTTTGTACCACATTATTTTATTCCATTGTACCTCCAAGAATTCTAATGTCATTTACCACATCATAAATCTTATTCATGTATATTGGTATAGTGTCTTCTTCCATCTGAAAACCTTCATATTTATCCTTTGCATTTTGTATCTTAGCTTGTTTGAGCATATCATTGCCTGCATATGTAATTTTTAGTTTTTCCTACACATCATGAACAATTTCCAAAGATACAACCTTAGTCAATTCAAATTTAGTCAAAGCATTGAAAATTGCATACCTTTCTCTTTCATTGTCTTCATATGCCTCAATTTCATTTGGAATATTTAGTCCACCCATCAGTTTCACATACTAAGCTTCCACATATTTCAAATAATTGTAACTTAGAGAGATCATATATCCTCACATTTTTACTTTCCAAAAGCCATCATTTGATACATCAAAAGAAATTAGTGTTTATTTATGCGCCATCAGGATATCCTTAAACAGTTAAGCTCTTCTCCAAGGAACGACAAATCTGATACCAATTGTTGAATATACAAGACACAATTAAATAGTTCCACCAAACTTACTTTAATCCTTAATTTTAGAAAGATAAAAACACAAAAGAACAAAAACCTTGAAACATTTGAAACACCAGATTTATGTGGAAAATCCTATTAAGGAAAAATCCACATAGAAGATTATTCTCAAATATAATAAAACCAGTTAAGGTGACACCAGTTAAGGTGAATTTTAGAGAGAGGATCATTGCCAAAAGACTTATTGTCCGAAAAGAGACTACTCACTATCAAGGAAGAAAGATAAAATAAAATAAATCCACCGCTAATAAGAAAAACCAACTCAACCAACTAGTCTTCACTACAATGATAGATAACACATGAATGTCGACACTTTTCATAAATATTCTTCACAATAACTCAACCAATTAGGGAGACAAATCCTCTTCCATATGTCCTCTTTACATAAGTATGTACTTGTAAAAAAGTCTGCACAAGTACTAAAATTCCACTCTCTACTTTATAAACCACATAGAATCCATAATGATTTGTCATCTATTTATATAAATATATAACTTGTGAAGTCTCCCATAGTCAGCTAGGAAACTAGTCAAGTAAAATTTTAAATAGGTTGGTACTGAAGATTCCTGCAGTGGGGAGGAATGAGAAGTGGACCACAATAGTTATGATTGGGACCAAAAAATATCATTATACATGTTACATTCAATCTAGTATTAAACAAGAAAAAATTATGAAGTCTAAACACATGAGGTCAGCAAAACCTAGAATAGAAACACCATTGAACTTTGAAACCAAGTCTTTAAAATAAAAAATCTTGTGTCAACTAAAATTAATGAAGCTAAGGACATTAATATCCTAATTCCATAATTGTACCATTAAAACCCATCATGCAGAGAAATGTGAAGCTTGCATTTCACAAAGAAATTGCATTTAGGCAGCTAAATATGGACAACTGACAAATATACGGTACTATGTTTTGAACCTCAAACACTTGAAATAGATATCTCCAAAGAGTCTTCGACACAATGCCAAAGTCTCATAAATAGATTCTCCACATACAGAGTATGTGGAGAAATATAGTCAACACTAATTATAGAAAAATAGTCACAAGTGACAACAACAACTAGTTGACATCAATGACAACCATCCAACACATCTTAAATATATTATCCTGAAACTTAAACATGAAATACATCATGGATGCATTGTAGGATACATGACAAGGTAAGGTGGTAGGAAACATGATAAATTCTTGAAAATATCTCAAAGAGTCCAAAAAAACATGATGTGGTCCAAGAGTCTTTCCCATAATGAGTAGGGATCCTACACAATCACATTTACAAGAAGGCATAATCTCATATCAAAAAATACCAATCCAATCTCTCAAGTGATTAAAAAGTGCTCCCTAATGTCAACCACTTGTTGTTCCATTTCCTAAAGCATCTCAAGATCCAAGACCACATGATCCTCTAATTTATCCTAGATAGAAGGATTAAAATGGTGTCATGCCAAGAGAATTATGGTACTAATTATTATAGGAAAATCCACAAGGTAAAAATAGTTCTTCCATCTATTATGGTGATACATAAAGGACATGTGAAGGATGAACTTTAGGACTTGATTCAGTCTATGTCTCTATGCATCTATATTCATATGGTAATTCGAATTAAAATTAAGCTAGTTATCTAAGGCATATTGTAGGAATCTCTACAACATAAATATGAATTTTAATAGAAATTAGAGATGATGTTATGAGGTTCTTCCTGATAGAACACAACATCCCTCAAGAATTTAGTACCACAAAAAAAATAAAAAAATGATCTCATATCCAAAATGTGAGAAAATTTAGTCAAATTATTCACCATCACAATGTTAGAATTATGGTGATGAAAGGACATAGAACTAATCCAAAAAATAAATCCAAAGAAATAATATCCCATTCCCACTTGGGAACAATGCGTTGTTGTAGGAGACTTGTTTGATGCTAATACTCAACCTTCACTCGCTGACACTCTTAGAATATAACCATAAAATTGACAAAATCACACCTCATCCTTACTCGATGAAATAACCATCATAGAAGGTTAGTATGCATGTCCTCAACACTATGATGTGTTGAAAAAGAAACATGATTTACATCAAACAAACTAAATAAATGAAAATCATCAAAAATTGGAAAATAAATATGACCAAAATGTCATAATAGTCAACTCATATGTCAATCATACCTAGCACTTTGATGATCCACTTCTTTATGTTCTCAAACAAATTGAACCATTTTGAACTAAGTTCTAAGAGGTTCATCTAGGTTCAAGTGTTTTGGGTCGGGTTGGCGATGTTTTAAAAGCTAATATTTTTTTTAGTATCTTGCAGCTGCCAAGATGAATCATTTCAAGTGTACAAGAAGTAGTATTAAGCGTCTTTTCAAGACCTTGAACCATTTTGAACTAAATTCAAAGTAGTTCAAGAAGCTCAAAGAGCACAAAAAGGTTCAATGGATACATGCAGGTTCAAAGTAGATTCTCTTCTTCTCAGGAATATTCCATGGTGGGCCCCCTTTTCCAGTGCAAGTTCCCTTTATATGCATAAATCAAGGATGATTCAAATGTATGGTCAATCAAGAATCATGAAATATTTTGAACCACAATGAACTAATTTCAAAGAGGTTCAAAAGGGTTCAAAACATTATCAACCATCGAGAAAAGTGTGTAGTATGACAACTATTAAATGAAGGATACTCAAAAGTCTGTGTTGTACTTAATGGTGACGTAAAGTGAGCTGGCGGGTTAATGAAAGTAATAATCACATGGAAAGGTCCTTGAAAATGGTGTTTTCATGTAGTTAATTCCCTTGTGTGACCATCAAATCTACATCATGACACCACGCGGGAAGTAATGCCTAATTAAGGTGATTTTTAACTTCTCAAGATTATAAAGGGGATTGGTAATCATTTCAACTTTTCTTGTGTTATTTCAAAGTAAGCAGTGGAAGAAGCATAACCAGTTCTAGTGGTTGGTCAATTTTCTCTACAAACTTGAGGTGAGTTTCGGCTTTCCTTTTTCCTATTTTTTGAGTTTTTGAAGCTGTGAAATCTATATGGGTACTCTGGAGTTTGTGTAATTTATAGTTAAAGAAGATATGAAGTCCACCCTTTATTTCTTTGGGAATTTTTTCAGTCTGGCATGTGAAGGACCAGTTATTAGTGATACTAATTTAAAAGGAGTAAGCCTAAACTAATTAAAAGAGAGAATGGATAGTAATATAGGCCAACCTTACATACTTGAAATTCTGATCAGAGGGTTACTAGAAGCCATTTCTTTTCTTCCTACAGCCCCTTGCCCTAAATTGATTAGAGAATGCATAGCCAGGTATGACGTTGCTACTGAAACCATAAGGAAGAGAGATGAATAAATTCTCCTTGTTGTAAATAGGGAAACTATTGCTTCGGTTTTCAAAATTCCTGAGGATAAATTTTTAGATTTTTCCCCCACCCAAGCTATTGTTAAGTTCAATGAAGATGTAGAGGTAAATAGAAATACCATATCTAATAATTTATTTCTTAAACCCCAAAGGGGAAATTCCAAGTTGCCCAAACACCTCAATAAAGACAACATGAAGCCATATGTTCATGATATTATGCTCCTGCTGCACAGGGCTAGTGGCTCAGCTAAAGCATATGCCTTTGAGGAATGGATATATTATTATGTTCAAATCATTCTGGAGGGTAAGAAACACTTGGATTGGAGTGAACTCATAGAATATTCTATGAAATAACAACTCAACATGGCACAAATTTTTGTGCAAAATTTCTTCATTTCTTCTCACTTGATTTATTGTTTAGGTTGTACCCAAGAGCTAAATGGGATTCCCCATGAACCACATGTTCAAGAAATTTTAATTTATAAATATCATCCTATGCTTCAAAGAAAAAAATTTCTAGAATTTACTCGTGATGTGTTCATGGGAAACCTATATTTTTAACTTGTTTCCCTAACCAATAAAAGAATCTCTGACGGTGCCCAAGAATTGATAAAGAAATATGGGAGCTTTTACATTCAATTTCCCTGTTTCAGTTATATGCAAATTGGTGGTTTTGAAGATGGGCCTATCAAGCTACCAAGATTTTTCCATGACTATTTTGTGATAGTAGAACTTTGCAGGCAACTCTCAATAGTGGTCATAAAATTCCTTCCAAAGGACAAATAGTGGGAATGTTTTTCTGTTAAATTGGGTGCCCTAGAATGTGGGTCAATGTCAGTTATTATAAGCCTCAGGAGTGACTTATGGAGTCTCAACTTCAAATCCTACATAAAGAGAAAAATATATGATAATAAAGGCTTTGCACAAAGCCTAGGGTTGATAAATTGCCTCCCTGCTCTTCACCTAGAAGATTTTTGGGAAGAATGTTTTGATGAAGCTGAAGTGATGAGAAGGGAACACAGAAGGTTGCAACTCATCCAGATTATCTCTGTGCAAATGAAATTAAACATTGAAGGTTTAGAAGAGGAGCACTCAAATTTGTTTTAACCTGGTTATAAAAAATTCAATGAGCCAGTAATGTCGGTCATAGACTGGGATAAAGAAGAAGAAGATAATATTCACTAGAGAACCTGTGAATTTTTAAGGCTCACTGAGAAATGGATAAAGAAAAATAAAATGATGAAACTTCCAGTGCCTTCTACTATCAGGAGTGATAAGAATCCATTGAGTTCATTAAAGAATGTTTTTTTATTTTTCTTGTGTTGTTGATGATGCAGGTAAAAATAAGAAGTCTTCTCACCGTAAGAACTCACCTGATCCAGTCCTTACTCAACCTGTGCCAATAATCACTTGGTCCAAAAGGAAGTGTTTGAATAAAATGGCTAGTGAGAGAAATTTTTACACTGATTTAGAAAAGGAAAAAGATTTGAGATATGAATCACAAATAGTTGAAAGAGTTGAATTATTGCATCATTGAGACTCTTTACATCATAATTTTTACATATATATGTGCAATATTTGATGGGAGGAAAAGGAAAAGTTTTATTACATATCATGATTGATTCCTAAGTAAGCATGGTGGGATAACATGATATCATGGGACCATTCTTCAATTGCCCTGGAACATATACAATCTTCTTATTGGCTAAATTGTAATAGTTGTCTCCTTGGTGGTAATAAATGTATAAGATGAAGAATATTTTGATGTGTGACATATCTTTTCCATCACCATGACTCTTGAGATCATGTTTTTTAAAGGTTTGTGTTGTGAATTGTGTTGTTATGTGGAATAGCCATTAATATTTTTTACTTAATAGGTGCAATGGCTTAAATTTAATTAAGCTTAAAGGATTTAATAATTCTACCAATAGTATTTCAAGCTCCATTCTTACATTTAATTATCAAATTTTAGGGTTATTGTAATAATTTTCCTATATCAATTACCCAAGATCTAGAGGCCAATGAATAGAACAAAAGAAAGAGAGAATAAAATGGACAAGAAGAAATTGTATTATCATCAAGATGCAAAATAACTGAACTAAACTAAGTAAAATTGGCGTAGGGAGAACAGGAATAGGTAGAGACAAAGGCACACCCAACTATCCAGCCACCATGTGGAGTAAACACAATGAAAGAAAAAAACACAGAGAACAACACCAAGGAGACAAGGAATAGAAAGATATGTTTTATTGATTCATTCAATTACAACATACATGCCCGAATGTGAGGCCTTCCGAATTACGACCAACAATATTATGAAAATCCAAACTCTTCTATCTTCTAACTTCTCATATCATCATTTGCCACTTGCTCTACTAGGTGATACCTAACCTCCTCCTAGAAATCCCTATTTATACTTTCCAAAGAAGCTTATAAAGATGGAAGGCCAACCACCAACAGTCTGCACACATCCTAAGACAAGATCCAAGTATTAAATGCACCACCAAAAATTAAATACATAAGCTGGCTCCAACAAAAACTAAACATAGGCAAGCTCGATCAAGAATAACTGAGTATTAGGTTCGCTTGGCACATAAAGGAACATCTGGCCAACACTGGACAACTCAACCCAAACAAGAACTTGGCCAATACTGGATAGCTCGACATATACTGTAACTTGGAAAGAACTGCAAATCAACACTTACTGGTAGAATGAACAAAGATGAACAGGATAGCAAGGAAACCTAGGATGCTCCTACATTAGACAACTGAGGTTGAAAGAAATTATTCCCTTGAATCATTGAGATATCACAACCTGAGATAAATCCAAATCATATTGAGAAATCCATGTAGCATCTTCAACTAGTCTATTTTTCCACTTCACCAAATATTCATAGTAATCCTTTCCTCTTGTGCTTTTACCAATCCTCTTATCCAATATATGTTCAACCTCTTCAACAAGCTTCTTAGGATAATCATCTGGTATAACAACTTCATCATCTGACTCATGATACTTATGAAAATAAAAAATATTGAATATAAGAGATGTATCCATGTCATTGGGTAACTCAAATTCATAACAATTACCGCTACCAAACTTCCTCAGAATTCTACAAGGACCAAACTTCTTCATTTTTAGCTTATTGTATGTTCCAACCAGAAATCTGCCCTTCTTCAAATGAACCATCACCTCATCACCAACTTCAAAAACATGATGTCTCCTAGACTGGTCAACATTTTCCTTATATTTTTTATTACTTTGTTCCAACTTCAACTTCACTTCCTTATGTACAAACTTCATAAAATCAAAAAATAATTCTCCTTCATCACTTATCTTTTCTTCACCAACAATATCCCTCAAATTTGATACCCCTCTAGGCTGTATTCCAGTAACAATCTCAAAATGTGTTTTTCCTATATTCCTATTCACAAAATTATTATATGCAAACTCATCTTGTGCCAATATCATCTCCCAATTACTTGTCTTATTCCAACTAAACATCTCAGAAAATTACCCAATCTTCTATTCACAACCTTTGTCTGTCCATCTGTCTATGGATATAATTTAGAACTAAATCTCAACTCAATATACATATTCTTCCACAAAGTCCTCCAAAAATAACCAAAAACCTTCTATCTTAGTCAGAGATAATACTTCTCAAAAATCCACGTAATCTAACAACCTCTTTGAAGAAAATATCAACAACATGCACAACATTTGATGTCTTCTTACATGGTATTAAATGTGCCATCTTAGAAAATCTATCCCCAACAAAAAATATGGAATCATAGCCTTTTGTTTTCTTAGGTAATTCAAGAACAAAATCCATACTGATGTCACTCCAGGGTTTCATAGGAATAGAAATAGGTGTATAAAATCTAGTATTTTGACTTACTCCTTTTGCAACTTGACAAATTCCACAACTCCTTAAAAAATCTGGACATCCTTATACATATGTGGCCAATAATACTTTTCCTTAAGAAAACTCAATGTCTTATCAATTCCAAAATTTCCAGCCAATCCACCACAATGCTTTTCCTTAATCAAATTAACTCTAATGGAACTTCTTGTTATACACAACTGAATTCCTTTGAACAACATACCTTCTTGAATGAAATAATCATCAAAATTACTTGGTTTTTATGACATATTTGGTGCTCTTCACTCTCTCCACGCCTATAAAAAATTAGGGTCAGTATCATACAACTCCTTCATCTCATCAAAACCAAGAACAACAACCTTCATATCGATCAACAAAGAACGTCTTCTGCTCAGTGCATCTGCAAATTGGTTAGTAACTCCACTCTTATGCTTGATCACAAATGTGAAACTTTGTAAATATTCAACCCACTTCATATGTCTCTGATTCAACTTATGGTGACTTCGCAAATACCAGAAAGCTTTATGATTAGTACACAACACAAATTCCTTAGGAATATATCTCCTTTTTCAAAGATTGAACAATAGCATAAAACTCTAGATCATACACAAAATACTTCCTTTTAGCATCATTCAACTTATCATTAAAGAAAGTAATGGTTTACCTTCTTTACTCAACACAGTTCCTATTGCACTACCATTTTCATCACATTCAATCTAAAATGCCTTATTGAAATTAGGAAAATTTAATATAAGTAACTTGGCAACCTCTTTTTTCAAAGTCTCAAAACTCTTGTCAACTCCGTGTGTCCACTTAAAATCCCTTTTATCTCCTCTAATAGTCTCATTCATAACATTGCAATCATAACTAAAATTCATAATGAAATTTCTGTAGAAACTATCCAAACCATGAAATGGTCTTACCTCACTCACATTCTCAGGTGTAGGCCACTCCAGAATTGCTTTAACCTTCTCAGGGTCCATTTTCAAACCATCAACTGAATTTACAAATCCTAAATACACAATCTCTTCTTGTATAAAGGAGCACTTCTTCAGATCAATCAGTAGCTTCTCCTCCTTTAGTCTTTGCAACACTGTCTAATATGCTCAAGGTTTTCTTCTTTAGTCTTACTGAATATCAGAATATCATCCAAATAAACAATCACAAATTTCCAAAAATCTCTTGAGAACTTAATTCATCAACTTCATGAAAGTACTAGGTACGTTAGTCAAACCAAAAGGAATAACCAACCATTCATATAAACCTTCTTTTGTCTTTAAAGTAGTCTTCCATTGATCACCTTCTATGAACCTGATCTAATGATATCCACTCTTCAAATCAATCTTGGTTAAATACTTTTATCCACTCAAACAATCCATTATATTATCCATCCTCGACATAGGAAACCTATACTTCACTATTATCTTGTTGATAGCTCTGGAATCAATACACATTCCCACTCTCTATTCTTCTTAGGTGCCAATACAGTAGGTAAAAAACATGAACTCAAGCTTTCTCTAATCAAATATTTCTGCAATAACTCATGCCCTTGTCTGTTAAGTTCTTCATTCTTAGTAGGTGTCAATCTATATGGTGCTTTATTCAGAAAACTATCTCCATGAATTAGATCCATATAGTGACTTATACTTCTCACTGGCGGTAAACCATCGGGAATATCCTCTATAACAATCTCCTTGTATTCATTCAACAAGTTTTTAATTTTTGTTGGCACTAGGTCTCCACTATTTTCTCTTGCTAGACATTTACTATTTTCTGTCACTCGGCCATTAGGAAATATAGAAAACCAGACTTGATTCTTCTTCATTTCTTTCTCAAATTTATTTCCATTAACCATGCAAATTTTCATAGTAGTAAATTTTATCTCATCTGGAACCTCAATCAAAGGTAACAATGTTTTCTTCTTCCCATCTACCCAAAGAGTATATTGATTCAATCTACCATCATGCACAACATATCTATCATACTGCCAAGGTCTTCCCAACAAAATATGACAAAAATCCATAGGCATAATATCATAGAGAAATTCATCAAAGTAATCTCCAATCTTGAATTTCACTACACATTTCTCACTTACCAACAATTTATACTCATCCTTGATCCATGAAACATGATAGGGTTTAGGATGTCTCAACCTCTACAATTGAAACTTTATAAACAACTCCTCTGATGCAAAATTAATTTAACTACCACTATCAACAATAACTTTGTAATATTTTCCTTCCATCTTGCATTTGGTCTTGAAAAGACTTCTCCTCAGAACAGGTTCTTCATACACTTGATTATTACACAAATCTCTTATTACCATTAAATTTTATCCAGCCTTAGGTCCACTTGGGGAAACCTCAAGATCCTCTTGTACCACAACATTTTTATAAATTTTTCCATTTCCATTAGAGTGTCTACAGTTTAAATATCTATGCCCTTCTTTGCCACATCTAAAACAATTACCACTAAAACCACCTCTACCTCTTCCTCGATAGGAACTAGTACCTCCTCGGTAAGAATTATCACCTTTCCACTTAGTCTTTCTTTTAACTTCTATTTTCCACTTATATTTTCCCTTATCTTGTGCATAATTATTATATCTTCCACTTTCACCATAGGATCTACCTCTGCCTCTCTGAAATCTACCACCTCAACCTCTATGTCTTTGTTCATACTTCTTTGTTAATATCTCCTCGGCTTTCAAGGCATATTGATATGCTTCTTCCATACTATCCAATTTCACAAAAATTATTTCATCTTGAATTCCAGATCTCAGTCCATTCAAGCCTTGCAAATTTCTTAACCTCATCATCCACATGTCCAGATCTAATGTCCAATCTATATAATTCCTTAGTGTATTCCTTCACAGTCATGTCCTTTTGTCTAAGGTTTTGCATCTTCCTCAACAAGCTAACTTGATAATTAACATGAAGGAACTTCTTCACCTTATTCACCATTTTCAACCAGGTTATGATTTTCTTCTTTCCTCTTCTTTGTCTATCAGTTTGCAAATGCTCCCACCATAGTGAGGCATGACCTTTCAACCTAGTGACTGCAAATTCAACCTTCCTATTATTATGAGTTCTTTCAAACTGAAAGAAATTTTCCATATCAGAGTTCCATTCCAACACAACATTAGTATCCAACTTTCCATCATAAGGAATAAATTCAACAGTAGGCTTTGAATGTGCCCTAGTCAATACTCTTAACAATATTTCCTCATCTTGATCTTCCTCAAGCTCTGGATTTGGTTCCATTGCTTCATGATCAATCACATCATCAAGATGCGCTCCTCTCCTCTGGGTTGTCTCCATAACATCTAATCTAGTTGCAATTTGTCTCAACATGTCTAGTTTAGCATTATCAGCATTTCCTCTTCCTCGAACCATCTTGACGGTTCCATCAAGATTGTAACCCTCTGAAAATTATAGTTCAAATCTGTAGATCTACCACCCTACAACCAAATACAACTTAGGGTTCTACATGATCCAATCTACCAGGGATGAACTTATCTCTGATACCACCTCATGTAGGGAGAGTAGGAATAGGCAGGGCCAAAGGCACACCCAACTATCTAGCCACCATGCAGACTAAACACAATGAAAGAAAACAACACAAAGAACAACACCAAGGAGAGAAGGAACAAAAATATATGTTTTATTGATTCATTCAATTACAACATACATGCCCAGCTATGAGGTCTTCCCGGTTATGGCCAACAAGATTATGAAAATAAATTTTTTTATTTCTTGTACCTTCTCATATCATCATCTTCTACTTGCTCTACTAGCTGATACCCAACCTACTCCTAGACATACCTATTTATACTTTCCAAAGCATCTTACAAAGATGGAATGCCGACCACCAACAATCTGCACACATCCCAAGACAAGATCCAAATATTAAATGCACCACTAGAAATTAAATACATAAGTCATCTCCAACAAGAACTAAACATAGACAAGCTCGGTCAAGAAGAACCAAGCATCAGGTTCACTCAGCACAAGAAGGAACGCCCGACCAACACTGGATAGCTCAACACAAACAAGAACTTGGCCAATACTAGATAGCTCGTCATATACTACAACTCGAAAAGAACTGTAACTCAACACTTACTGGAAAAATGAACAAAGATGTTTAGGATAGTAAGGCAACCCAGGGTACTCCTGCATCAATGTGTATTCTTATATAACCAAGGAAATAGGAGAAAATAGCACACAAGGATGACATGCTAATAAATGAGATGCAAGGGTAGGTAGGAGAAAATAATATATAATTTCACTAAAGGTATGTCACCCACCAAAGGTGGAATTGTCATTCCACTATAAGTGGATATGAAAATATGATAACAAGATCACACAACCAAAGGTGGCATTTCTCCTACAACCATTTTCCCTAGTTATTTAATTCCCTAAGTGTCTCATATTCAAATTACTATCAAATGCATTATCCTATGTTAACTTGTAGACTTAAGATAACAATGCAAGATGGGTCCTGGCTAGTAGGCAATGTTAGGTACCCATGTACAAATGCAAATGCAATCCCTCACAAATGGAGAAAAGGAGAAAACCCACTAGGACAAAAATCATCCTCAAAAGAAAGATGGATTTTACAATAACTCTCAAAGAAGAAAGAGAAGGACAAAACCCCATGTAAGGAAAAAGTCTCCCCAGAAGAGAGAAGAAGAGAGATAATGTATCCCACCCTTAATGTAGAATAAACACTATTGATAGATGTTCCAAGATAGATGTAGAAGATGCTCCATGATCATTGAACAATGTTCCTCCCCTTAGAAAGAAATAAAACCAAAGGTGTATGAATGAAGTCTCCCCAATCATGAAAGGAATATGTAGGAAGAAACCTTAAGATATATGGAGTATCTAAAAATTTCTCAAATGTCCCCATATTGATGTTGAAAGTTCCCCCCTCCAAATCAAGAGTACGAGGCCATAACACTAAAAAATACAAACCAAGATCTATGGGAGATGAATGTAGAACAATAACCAAAGACTCAAGTATCTCCTCTAAAGATAAATAGACCTCCTCCAAACGCTAGTCCAAATAATCCACAATCATTTCAAAATGTGAAAGATGATTATGTAGAGATTGAAGAAGAGGGTCAAGGTTTTTCCTCACAACAACATAATAAGTATAATCTCCATAAAAGAGAAGATGAATATCATCAATAGTGTCTCTCAAATTTAAAAGATAGGAATCCAAATACAAACCTACAATGTTTGTGGTACAGGAGCACCTAGGAAATCCTTAAAGCCCTAGGGTTTTGGCTCGTATCAGACCTTAGCCAAATCAGAGTGTGTTTGTTTTCTTAAGGCCTTAGAAGGTCATGTTGTGTGAATATGTGAAATGGTGTTAGTACTATGTTCACTTTTAGTCTTTGTTAGTTGCTTTTAGTAGGTTAGTCCTAAATTTGGTCTAAAGTTGGGAAATGGGTCCTAATTGTGTCCTATACCCATGTTGGGTGAAAAATATGCTTCTTGAGTCATTAATGAGGTTACTTCATCAAACTAAATGGGTTAGAGACCCTAGTTTGTAGCTTGCATGATAAATGCAAAAGATGCTAAAAGTTGTCATGACAACATTTGCAACTTTTTGCAAAGGTTGCATGCAACTCAACAACATTGGATCCCATCAATTCAAGGAGTGGGAATTGATTTAAAATGGCCTAAAATGGCCTAAAATGATGAGGAAGACATTCTATTTCTCATTTCCCAAGGTAGAGTGAATTTATGAAACTTTTGGAGAGCAAGAAATCAAGCTTTGGTGAAAACAATGCACAATCGACTATTTTGAAAGTTTTAAGAGTTTGAATGGATTGAATCTTGAGATATAACTATAGATTAATGTTTTAGGGATTTTTTTAAGAATTTTTCATTTAGAGTGTTATTCATTTTCAGTTGGTCTTTTAGTTGTAGGAAAATATCTTCTTTTTAGGTAGTTTGCTAGTCTCATTCAAACAGTTTTTGGTTTCATGGCTCCCCCATGAAATTCAACCATGGAAAATACAAAAAGGTTGAATGAAATGCTTAGGGGAGCCACTGTACATAGTGTATATAGAGGTAGGAATTTAGGAGAGATGTTTATCTATTTATAAGGTCATGCCCTAGGCGAGTTAGGACATTCCGGTTAGGAGTATGGCAGGGATAAATCTATTTGTAGAGACAAGGGAATGTAATGGGGAACTGAACCAAGTGTGGTCTCAGTGTTTTTAGTGTCTCATAGGTCCCTAGTATTGATCTTAGAGTCCAACCAATCCATCTGGATTGAGTTTTGAGGAGAAATTAGAGAGTTTTTAGTATAGAGCCAAAATAGGCCTAAAAGCCCTACTTTCTAGGATAGTGATGTACAGACAATTTGGGAACCCTAGACCTTAGAAATATTTTTGGTCTCCCAAAGGGGTATTTGGATCATTGATTATTTTTTGGGGTTTTTTTTAGAGTTAATCTAGAAAAACCCTCTGGATAGGGCTAATAGGATCATTAGGCCTAATAGGACAGTTTGAATGCAAATGGTGAACTTGAACAAATAGGGTTTGAAGACTTATGGGATTGGATTTGTATGGATGCAAAATGAACATTCCAAGCCTATACATGGCTCTTGTAGAAAGAGATAAGTTGGTATGAAGAACTTGGCATTGGAATTCTTCAAGCCATAGAAAGCATTGAGACAAAACTATGAGATAGTTGTCCCTTAGAGTGATACACAAAATTGAAGACTCCTAAAGAAGAGATAGGAGTGGTCTTAGGTTCACTACCTAGAGACTAGAGAGGTCCTAAAGAGATATTGGGATCCTAAGTGGAATAGGAAGAACAAAATCTAGTCTAGAGCATTGTGTAAGCACACTTATAAGGTTACTTCTATCAGATTGGTATCAGAGCCTCTTTTGATCAGGCTTGTGGTTAATGTTACAACCAGAGGAATCCATTAGAGAGTTAACAATGGTGAATAATTCTGAATTAGAAAAGAAGGTAGATGAACAAGAGGAGGAGAATAGATTACTCAGAGATAGGCTTGCTCAATTGGAGAAAAAAGTGCATGAAGTTGATGTGAACACTGATGAAGTGAAGGAAAAAATGGAAGGGAAAGGGAAAGAGACTTCCCTTGAAGTTGAAGTCCCTAAAACTGATCCTGTCCTAAATGAAGAACCATTCCTAAAATCCCTAAAGGATATGAGTGGTAAAGCATTAGATGGAGTTCCCATTTTTAGTGGAAAAATGGAACCAGAAGTAGTCCTTGATTGGATAGAGGGACTAGAGAACGATTTTGAGTGTGATGTAATCACAGAGGCTCAAAAAGTGAAAGTTGCTAAGGCAATATTGAGAGGGTTTTCTCTCACTTGGTGTAAGTTCATCCAAGATGAGAGAGAGAAGGAAGGAAAGAAGCCCATTGCTTCATGGAAAGATATGGTAGCAAGAGTAAGAGATGCTTACATCCCTGAGGATTTTGAAATCCAGTTACACAAGAGAAGACAAGGTCTAAGACAAAAGGACCTAGATGTCAACTCATACACTAGAGAGTTTCAAAGACTTTGTATGAGGTCAAGGGTAGTAGAAGATGAGAAAGTGAAAGTAGCAAGGTATCTTAAGGGCCTCAAATGGACCATTCAAGATGAGATGAGTCATTTGACTCCATATATAGTTCAGAAATGCCACCAAATTGCTATCAAGGTGGAGGATAAGTTGAAGAAGAAACAAGACTCCAATACATCAAGAGGAAGGGGTAGAGGAAGAGACACCAGAGGACAAAGAAGTGCTTGTGGAGGAAGAAAATTTGAATCTAAAGGACAATCAGAGACTAAGCTCACTGAACAACATGAAGGAAACTTAAATAGGGGGAGTTCAAGAGGAGGGAGGAACTCTAACAATAGAGGAAGAGGCAGTAGCCAAGGGAGAGGAAACTATTTTACCAACATGAAGTGTTATCACTGTAATCAGTTAGGACATCCAGCCTATAGGTGTCCAGAGAAGGGAAATACCTCTCAAGGGGGTGACAAAAGAGTGAACTATGTTCATGAAGAGACAAGTGGGAACAAGAACCCTGAAGTGCCACTAGAATCAGAGGAGGGAGAAAACCTTATGATGAGGAGAACTCTGATAAAAAAACCAATAAAGGAAGAAAGAAATCAGAGGAGAGCACTATTTAGAGTAAAGTGTAAAATCATGGGCAAGGTGTGTAGAGGCATCATATAGTCAAGATCAACTGAAAACATAGTGTTAGAAGAGGCAGTCAATAAGCTGAAAATGACAAGGATACCCCACACCAATCCTTATAAGGTCACTTGGCTAAACAAAGGGCAACATGTCCTAGTTAATGAGAAAGCTTGGGTGGAATCATCCATTGGGAGATATAAGGTTAAATTTTTTTGTGATGTCTTACCTATGGATGCATGTCATTTGCTCCTAGGTAGACCATGGCAATTTGACTAGATGGCCATACATAATGGAGTGAAAAACTCATACACCTTCAAGAAAGACAATGTGACATACAAAATCCAGTCACTATTGGATGATGCAGAAGTGAAATCTACTGGTCCCAATGTTCTCATGGTGGGTGAAAAGGAGTTCTTAGAGACTCTAGATGAGGGAGAAGGAGTTGGATTTTCACTGGTGTTGAAGCCAAAGGAAGTTGCAGACAAACAAGAGAAGAGGACAAAGCTGCCAAAATAAGTTCAAGAGATGCTAGTAAAGTATCAAGGGATAGTGAGTGATGGAAAGCCATCCACCTTAGCACCTAAGAGGTCAGTAAGCCACCAAATAGACCTAATCCTTGGAGCTACCCTACCCAATAAGGTAGCCTATAAAATGAATCCCCAACATAATGAAGAGATTGCTAGACAAATCCAAGAACTTTTAGAACAAGGTTTGATAAGAAAGAGCATTATCCCTTGTGTCATACCCATAGTCCTAGAACCTAAGAAAGGGGGAACTTGGAGGTTATGTATAGATTCAAGAGTAATCAATAGGATTACCATTAGGTATAGGTTCCCTATCCCTAGGATAGAAGACCTAATGGACTATCTAGGAGGAGCTAGATACTTTACAAAGATAGACCTAAAAAGTGGCTATCACAAGATAAGGGTAAATGAAGGGGATGAGTGGAAGACAACCTTCAAAACCACATAAGAACTGTATGAATGGCTTTTCATTCCATTTGGGTTGTCAAATTTCCCATAAACATTCATGAGGTTGATGAATGAAGTACTTAAAGAGTACAATGGGAATTTTATAGTGGTCTACTTAGATGATATACTCATCTATAGTAAGAAAAGGGAGGAGCACTTCAAACACTTGGAATTGGTTTTTAAGAAGGTGTAGGAGGAGAAGTTGATGATCAACTTAGAAAAGTGTGAGTTCATCAAGACAACGCTAGTGTACCTTGGTTTTGAGCTATCACAAGGGAAATTAAAAATGGATTCAAGAAAGGTTGATGTCATCATCAACTGGCCTACTCCAAGAACAAGCATTGAGGTAAGAAATTTTCATGGTCTTGCACAATAGTATAGAAATTTTATCAAACAGTTTAGTGCAATATGTGCTCCATGTTAGATACAAGTAAAGGAGGCATTAAGACTAAGTTTTTTTGGAATGAGAAACCTAATAATGGTTTTGAGCTATTGAAAAAGAAGATTGCAACCCAACCAATTTTGGTGTTGCCAAGTTTTGAAAAGTTGTTTACAGTGGAGTGTGATGCCAACAATGTGGCAATTGGAGTTATCTTAAGCTAGGAGGGAAGACTAGTGGCTTTCCATTTGGAGAAGTTGAGTGAAGCTAAGAAGAAGTATTCTTCTTATGACCTAGAGATGTATGCTCTGGTCTAGTCACTAAATGGAGGCATTATCTATTGCCAAAGGAGTTCATTGTCTATTCAGATAAACAAGCATTGAGTTTCTTGAACTCACAAGAAAAATTGAGTCATAAGCATATGAAGTGGGTTGAATACATGCAAGCATACACATTCAACATCAAACACAAGAAAGGGTTGCAGAATAAAGTTGCAGATGCTTTGAGTAGAAGAGCCTTGACCATTCAAGAGATTCAATTGTAGAGTATGGGATTTGAAAACTTCAAGGACCTGTATGATGAAGATGAGGACTTTGCAGATATTTACAAGGTATGTCAAGAGTATAAAAACCACTTTCATAGTCAATACTCTGAATACACTTTGTAGTCTGGTCTATTGTTTAGAGGGGGTCAATTATGTGTCCCTAGGGGGTATATTAGAATGAATCTCATATAAGAGAAACACAATGGTGCACTTAGTGGCCATTTTGGGGTTAATAAAACTCAAGAGTTAGTCCAAAGCTTCTATTTTTGGCCCAAGATGAACTTGGATGTGAAGAAATATGTAGAAGGTTGTGTTTTTTGTCAGAAGGCTAAAGGAAAATCCACACATGTAGGCCTATATCAACCTTTTCCCATTCCAACCAGACCATAGGAATGTCTAGCATGGACTTTGTAGTAGGTTTTCCCAAGACTAGACAAGGAATGGACAATGTCTATGTGATTGTAGATAGATTTAGTAAAATGGCGCACTTTGTACCTTGCAAGACAACCAATGATTCTAGTTAGATAGCTTCTTTATTCTTCAAGGAAGTGATTAGAATTCATGGTTTACCACTAAGTATAGTGTTTGATAGAGACACCAAATTTATGAGCCACTTTTGGAAGAATCTTTGGCAGAACTTGGGCACCAACTTATCATTTGGATCTACCTACCATTCTCATTCAGATGGTCAGATAGAGGTAGTAAATAGGAGTCTTGGAAATATCCTAAGGTGTTTAACAAAAGAGTATGGTCGGACATGGGACCAACTCATTGTACAAGAATAATATGCTTATAATGATACAATGAATAGGACCACAGGGAAAATTCATTTTGAAATTGTCTATGGAATTCATCCTAGAGGCATTCATGAACTCAGAGAACTCAAGGATGGAACTAAAGGAAGTGGACATGATAATGATTTTGCATGTGCTATGCAAGATGTTCATGAGATAGTCAGGAAGACACTCACTGAGAATACAGAGAAGATCAAGAATAACGTGGATGAGAGAAGAAGGGATGTCCAATTAAAAGTTGGAGATCTAGTAATGGTTTACCTCAACAAGGCAAGGCTTCAGAAGGGGACACCTCATAAACTTCAGATGAGAAGAATTGGTCCATGTGTCATACTAACAAAGTATGGAGCCAATGCCTACAAGGTGGAACTTTTAGAGGATTTGGGTTTATCACCAGTGTTTAATGTTGTAGACTTGGTACTGTATAAAGGCCCAATCCCTAATGCTGATTAGAGTTTGAATGAAGTAATACAGAAGGTTGAAGAACTACAATTTCCATCTACACCAACCAAACAAGTGGAGAGCATTCTGGATTCTATAGTCTACAAGAAGACCAGAAAGAAGGATTATAAAGAACACTTGGTAAAATGGCAAGGAAAACTTGATGTAGATACAGTGTGGATCAAGGAAACTAATTTTAAGAAGTTGGGGGTTGATACCAACTTACTGAATCCAAGGGTGGATTGAAGTTTTTTGTTTAGGGGAGGATGGTGCAGGAGCACCTAGGCAATTCTCAAAGCCCTAGTGTTTTGGCTTGTATCTGACCTTAGCCAAGTCAGATTGTGTGTGTTTTCTTAAGGCCTTAGAAGGTCATGTTGTGTCATTAGGTGAAATAGTGTTAGTACTATGTTCACTTTTAGTCTTTGTTAGTTGCTTTTAGTAGTTTAGTCCTAAATTTCATCTAAAGTTGGGAAATGGGTCCTAATTGTGTCCTAGACCCATGTTGGGTGAAAAAGATGCTTCCTAAGTCATTAATGAGGTTATTTCATCGAACTAAATAGGTTAGAGGCCCTAGTTTGTAGCTTGCATGATAAATGCAAAAGATGCTAAAAGTTGTCATGACAACATTTGCAACTTTTTGCAAAGGTTGCATGCAACTCGACAACAATGGATCCCCTCAATTATAGGAGTGGTAATTGATTAAAAATGGCCTAAAATGGTGGAGAAGGCATCTTTAGACACTCTATGGCTCATTACCTGAGGTAGAGTGAATGTATGAAACTTTTGGAGAGCAAGAAAGCAAGCTTTGGTGAAAGTAGTGCACAGTCGACTATTTTGCAAGTTTTTAGTGTTTGAATGGATTGAATCTTGAGATATAACTGTGGATTCATGTTGTAGGGATTGTTTTATGAATTTTTCAGTTATATTGTTAGTAATTTTCAGTTGATATTTTAGTTGTAGGAAAATATCTTCTTTTTAGGTAGTTTGATGGTCTCATTCAGACAGTTTTTGGTTTCATGGCTCCCCCATGAAATTCAACAGTGGAAAACACAAAATGTTGAATAAAATGATTAGGGGAGCCATTGTACATAGTGTATATAGAGGTAGGAAGTTAGGAGATATGTTTATCTATTTATAATTTCATGCCCTAGGTGAGTTAGGACAGCCCGGTTAGGAGTACGGAAGGGATAAATCTATTTGTAGAGACTGTGTGAGTGAAATAGTGCACCTATTACTTGAGACAAAACACTTCAATAGATCATTGAGTTAGTGAAAATAGGGTTAGTAAATCATGTAAATCCACTTAAAACAATATATTGCTTTCTAAATAGGAGGAGTGTGAAAAATAACATAATAGCCCTCAAATTATGCCTTTTTTAGTGACATATACAGCCTAGCATGAAAGATTCAATTAAAACTAAGAAATGTATCCAATAAACATGCATTCTAGCTCTAAAAATCAAGATTATAAAAATGCATAAACATGGAATCTAAAATGTAATATGAATCTATGTTAATCCTAATAGCATAACAATGCTTTTCAATCTAAAAATTAAGGGTCATTTGAGCTCAAAAACTTATTCTATTTATAGAAGAAATGAGGAGAGAGAGGAGAGACAAGGGTCATTAATGGAGGTGTAAAAACCATTAATGAGGTGTAAGAGGCATTAATTCCAAAGGCATTGATGAGGCATGGGCTTAAGGAATCTCCATTAATAATGCATTAATGGGAGCATTTAAGAGGCATGGTGAGGGGTGTAAGTCCAAGCTTGAGAAGGTGGACTTAGAGAGAGTCAAGATTGAGAAAGTTGACTTTCTCAAGTGGGTTGGGTTCCCAATCATAAAATTAGGAATGTGACAACATTAGGAAGTGGGTTAGGATAGGATTAAGATTAGGATTAGACTTAGCATGGGGGGAATAGGTTGGGATGGGTTTGAACCTAGGTTTAAGGTGGTTGAGATAGGTTAGACTAGGGTTTAGGGGAATATTAATGAAGTAAATTATAATTAATATATTCATTCAAAAATAGGAATTTTAATTATTTAAGCCTTTTATTGCTTTAGATAATTAATTAGGACTATAGCCAATTAATTATATTAATTTAAGCTAGAAGATAGGGTTTTGCAGGTGATTAGATATAATAGGGATTTATTTAATTCCTATTAAATTAATTATCTTAGCCAGGTATTGATTTGAATTGATTTGTATTGAATTGATTGGTTTTTATTGGATAAGATGAATAATAAAATTTAGTGATTGAATCACTTAGGAGATTAAATCTGATTCCAATGAATTATGCTAGCCGATTGAAGAGTTATCTGGACATAATTAGGGGTATGATCACACTTAAGGAAAATAGGGTCTGTTAGGGTTTTTTCTTGCTGAACCTTCAACAGATGCTTGAATACTTGATTAGCTCTATGAATCCCAATATTTAAAAAATAATGACTCAAGCAAGAGAAAACTCTAATTGATGAGGGTTTATGATAATATCTGGGCAAACTATTATCACCTCCTTTTTAGGTTCCACAACACCCAGGCAGGTATTACCTATATAAGATTTCTATCTTTCAGTATTAGTAGATGTGGATACTGATTTGCTACTTGTTTATTGTATTACCTTATAAATTACTCTACATAAGACTGAGAACAACTTAACACAGAGCTTAACCATGAAAACTATTGAAATGATAACAACAAATAGTAGTGTTTTAAGGACATTCATTCTTCTTCCTTTTATAGTTCTCAAAACTTAGGAGGGGCAACCTATTTTAATCCTCCCTTAAAGGGATTAGGAGAATGAATTGTATGTCTTGATACAATTACTTGAATTTATATGTTTTGATTGTAAATGTGAAATATTTGTGTATTTTAAATTGTTTGGATGATGATAAACTACTTGAGAGATTCTAGATCAGTTCCTATCTTTGGGCTATAGAGTCAAAGATGAAAATTCACCGAAAAAGTAAATAAAGATACTATAGATTGCCTTACAACCTATATGAAACTAGAGCAAGATGCCTTACAAACCACCCTGTCACTCCAACACTACGGTATCAAATCCTCAGATATTGTTATACTTTCGGACACTACTTACAAAACTTAGTTCTTCCCTTGAAAGAAATTTGTAAGTAATTAGATAGCTACCTTGTAACCAATATGTTTAAAATGCCTTACAGATTAAACATAGAAGAGCATAAAGTAAAGAGGCAACCACAATATAGAAGAGAAGTTGCATTGTATTTTTTTATATTCCTGCTTCATACATATAAAGGATTAAAAGCTCAAAAACTATGACAAAATTTTGTAGTCTGGCTTATAATTATATTTCATCACCTTTCAAAATATTACAATAAGTTCTATTTATAGGCTCAAACCATCTTGAAATCCTTAAGATAAGGATGCAACAAGCTTCAGATGGTTTAAGAAACCTAACCCTAAAATGCAGATAAAACAACAAAGAAGAATAATCCAAGTGGTGGAAGGACAAAAGTAGAGAATGAAATCTAATTTTCTTCTTTGTCTTCACTGAACTTTGGTGCCTTTGTCTAATTATGTTTAGGATAGAATCAAATGTTTGCAATGAGACCACATGACTGCCATTATAGGCTAACCTATGTTAGAGTAGTCATATTATAGCTAATAATTAAATCATTTAATTATTAGTCTATTATACTCTATGCTTAAGTTACTTAGGCAACTTATTAATTCTTTAGGGTTTTCCCCTTTAGGGTTTTGGTATCCTTTTATAAGGACTCACCGCTTTACTTTTCATTAAGGAAAAGGAGATTGTATTCATTATTGTTGTTAATAGAAGCTTTATTCTTTTCAACATGGATTCGATGTCTCTGGCTTTTTGGCCGCCATAGCTTCTTCTCTCTTCTCCTGTGTTTGCTTCTTTCTTGTGACAGTCGTGCATGCAGGTGTTCTTGGGTGGATTTGTTTTCCTCAAATCTAACATGGTATCAAAGCTCTCCTGCTTCTCGCTGTTCTATTTTTTTTGAAGCAAGCTCATCGCAGTTCGGGGGTTTGAAGATTGCTTGTCTTTTCTAGTATCTTTTATTGGTTTTGGGGGGTCTTTATTTTTTGGAGGACTTTGGACCAAAACCGACCTCACGGTTGCATCCAGAAGGCTGAAAAACCCCATAATCCATATAAGGCTCGTCTAATTTGGACACCGAAGCCTCGGGGAGAAATTTCTGGGCCTTCTAAGGCCGTACAGGCACGTTTTTCGATGCAAAAATTGGAAAAAAGTAATATTTTTGGCATTTTTATTATGCAAAAGGTGTTATTTTGGGCGCGCCACCCGCGCTCCGCCCAGTGGCCACCGCGCCACCCGCGCTCCGCTGGGGCTCCACCGCCGCCAGCTGCCGCTCGGCCGGTCCCCGCGGGCCCCCACCGCCCTCCGCGTCCCCCGCTGCCCAGTCCCCACCGCCACCGGCCCTACCGCCTCTGTGCCCTACCGCCCCACCAGCCTGCTTCTCAATGCTGCCACCAGCATCCTCCCAGACCCTGCCGCCTCCCGTGCTCTGCTAGATCGCGCCGCTCCGCCCCGGCTCTGCCACCCCCGCGCCGCCCGGGGGACTATTTAGCCCTCGGGGGCCCTTTGCTCACGCGGGTGATCATATGGATGACCGGGGGCTTCAACCCATCCCCTTAGCACGTGATGCGCTCGGGGGCCCATTTTTTTTAGCCCCAGGGGCTTATTTTTTTGCTTTTTGGGGCCTTTCTAACCCCCCGAGACTGTTTTCGCTCTATCTTGAGCATCCGGGGGTCTTTTTCTGACTTCCATATACCATCGAAAAGCTCTTTCCAAGCATTTTCTGATGATAGAGGTTAGGTTTTTGGGTTCTACCATTTTGATAGCATTTTTTTCTGTTAAAGTTTGATGTTTATTTTTGCCTTCCGGGAGTCATATCTGGCTCATCCGGGCTCCATTTTTGGCAAACCAGATATCGTCGAAAAGCTGGTTTAGTAAAATATTCAGTTGCAGAGGTATTTTTTCTAGATTCTACTCTAGGTTTTTTCTCCTCCGAGTTTGGCAGTTTTTTCACTCTGGTGGATTGCTTGGGTCTACAGGTCTTGGGATCTCTTCTTCTGATATTCTAGCTCACTCTTCTTTTTGACTTCTGAGCTTGTATGCTTCTTCTGATGCATCTTTGTTTTGTAAATGTACTAAGATAAAGTGTCTTCTTCTATATATCTGGGATCTTGAGCACCTTGTATGATTTTTGTACTCGCACTCTGTTATAAAGTGCCATGGGGGGTTATGATGATTATGTCATTTTAGGCGCATCCACATTTGTCAAGTGAGCGTACCTTCCATGACATTAGCCCATGTTGTGTGTCGGTGACACCGCCCTTTATCCTATGTTTGTACTTCTATTGCACTATTGGTGTTCCTGGTTCTTTTTCTGCAGATGTTTCACCTGTTGGTTCTATTGCTTCCTTGTTTGATTGATCAGCTCTTCAGACATTGTCCTCTCTACCTGGTCATGCACTTCAGTGGGGGTTCCAGCAGTCTCTTCTGACAGAGTTTTCAGCTACATGCTTCGGAGATGCTTCTTTCTCCTTCTTGTTCCTTTCTCTGGGACAACTTTTCCTAGATTGAAGGCTTATTTTCCTTCATCTAGTTTATTTCTTGTACTTGGGTACCTGATCAGGCCTTGTTGTCGGGACTCATCTTTCCTACTTTCTGCAGTAGTCTTTAGCTATTTTGCTTCTCCCTAAGTTACACTTAAGGGGGGGTGTTAGAGTAGTCATATTATAGCTAATAATTAAATCATTTAATTATTAGTCTATTATACTCTATGCTTAAGTTACTTAGGCAGCTTATTAATTCTTTAGGGTTTTCCCCTTTAGGGTTTTGGTATCCTTTTATAAGGACTCACCGCTTTACTTTTCATTAAGGAGAAGGAGATTGTATTCATTATTGTTGTTAATAGAAGCTTTATTCTTTTCAACATGGATTCAATGTCTCTGGCTTTTTGGCCGCCATAGCTTCTTCTCTCTTTTTCTGTCTTTGCTTCTTTCTTGTGACAGTCGTGCATGCAGGTGTTCTTGGGTGGATTTGTTTTCCTCAAATCTAACAATCTACACTTGTCTTTTGTGATTACCAACCTTCCTATGCTCATAGATAAGGCGCAAGGTGTATTTCACTCTACATCCAAGATGTCCAAGTCTATGTCAGTAGAAACCTTCTTCTTTGGATTTGTCAGTGTGTCCCATACTGCTACATCATCTTCTGCAGGCCAATTAAAATTCTGAATGCTTTTTAGTTGTGCTTTCTACCTATTCCACCGAGCATATATTATATTCTTGACATCTACTAATAATTTATTGATGTTAGTCTTAGCCTTAAAGGCTTCATCCAAAATATCATTGTAGCAGTCCATATCTAACTCTACATTGTCATTAATAAATGCCTCTTTCTTAGGAAACTTGCTATCAAATTCTGCTCTCCATATCTCTAAAGCTTCAATCTTACTGTCATCTCCCTTGATTGGAGGAATAAATCTATTGAAGTCTGATCCAAAGAGATTCATTCTAGACTCAATCTGATTTAATTTGCCTTTGAAGAAAGGCAAAGTTACATTTATCTTTTTAATCTCATCACCTACTTCTAGGACTATTTATGGGAGGTCACTCCTATGTGGCTTTAATGATGCCAATCTTTCAAATAATTATATTCTTCTTGACCATGTCCCAAAATAGGGGTTTAAAGTAGCAATATAACCTATGAATTCAACATGTAAAGTAGGCAATTTATTATATGCACCCAGAATCACATCAGCCTTATTCTTCAAGATATCAATCCTATGCTTGAAAATACTAATTAATGCTCCTAAGACTATTTAATTGTGCTCTGTAACCTGTTGCTATGTCTTTGTGTTATCCCCTGTTAATTCTATTTGGACTTCTTCATAAGAAATATCCTTTGGCGATGCTGGAATGACCTCAGGTTCTTCCATTAATTGATGCATCAATTCTCTAATTATTTTTTCCAAGGAAAAAATCTTGATTTGGCATAGCTCCCTATCCTTTGCAAGAGCATTGGTCTCTTTCTATCAGAGTATCATATCTCTGAGATATCTGCTCTATTTTTGCCACATTCAGCTGAGCAAAGTGTAATAATACTTGTGATATCTCCATATCATTGGTGTTATTAAGAGACCACACCATTTGATTACCTACCATGCTTTCTTGAATATTTATTAAGGCTGGCTTTTGATCCTTAGGAGCTAGGCTCCACGTAGAAACAACCTGGGATTTTCGATCATAACCAAATCCCTTTATCAGTTCCCCGACCTGGACTTCTGATGATAGTTTGATATTTGCCTGCCTCCTTATTTGGTCAATAATAAATGTTGAGGCTAAATCCCAGCCCTCAACAAGTAGCATACCACTAGCTTTGACCATTTTTCTTGCTTCTTCTAGAGAAATATCCTCTATCTCGGGATCATAATTTTGTATAGCCAATAAGGCTTCTATTGTTACTGGCTCTCCTCCATCTATCTGAAGCTGATTCTTAACTTCCTGTTGTTTATGCCACCTAAGGAAATCTTTAAATTCCTGTCTTAATGAAATTATCATCATCCAAGAATTGTTTCTAATGAATGATCCTTTCATCAACGCATGCCTAAAGAGGCAATTCAACATTCTCTTCTTCATCCTACTATAGTTTCTTTCCTTTTCTAATTTTCTTTCTTAATAAACGGTCATATGGCCTACTACCAGGAATGAGGGCACTAATTTTATCCCTTTTCTTCTCTTTTCTCACACAGACTAATGCTTGGGAAGGCTCTCTGATCTCAACCTTTTTATTTTTGAGTGGAGCCTCATTAGTAACCTCTACTTTTGGGACCTCTGTCAGGTCAATAATATTTTCCCCTTCAACTGCTTTCTCTCCTATAGCTG
The DNA here is from genome assembly GCA_018584345.1 of Thuja plicata. Lineage (NCBI taxonomy): Eukaryota > Viridiplantae > Streptophyta > Pinopsida > Cupressales > Cupressaceae > Thuja > Thuja plicata. Next base: position 1,422,400 of record MU226460.1, read on the forward strand.
TTTGATAATTTTGATAAGCGGTGGGTGAAGGATATCCCTCATCACTATCATCATCATATTATGACTCAGAGTGCTTTGGCTGACCTTTCTTAGGGACTACAAGTGCTTCCTCTGATTGGTTGCATAAGAAAGTATGAGCCTTAATCATTTCATCTATTCTTTGCAAATATGGTACATCAGGAAAGAAACCACCAAATGATAATCCTTTTCCTTTTACCATTTTTTATAATGTTGCACCCATCTTATAATTGCTTAGCCAGTTGTCTACTAGATTTATGGTCCTCTTTCCAATAGTAAATTGATAAAACTTGAACTGTCTAGGAGTGATCGTTCGTTTCCTATGAGGAGAAAGATGCTCCTTATCTGTCAACATAAGTTGCCAGACAAAATCCATAGCTCCAATTCTAGCAGGGAAATGGAATGGGAGTACATGTGGTGGATGTGTACATCCATACACTCTGATTATAGTAAAATTTTGTTCCAAGAAAAAGTCACCCCAGTTGTGATCTCCAGGCCACTTGTCTACATACTCACAAGGCCTTAGTAATTGGAGTAATTTTGCTGGCAATCTGGTCTTGTTTACCCCCAAGCACTACAATAGTGGATAAACTATCCAATTCTCAAATGCACAAAAATTACAGTCCCTAGCAGTGTAATTCCAAACTTTTATCCAAAACTGGATATAATTGGGTTGACCCTGGTGCATTCTTTATGGTCTCAAATTCTCCAAATTCATCACAGTGTAGTTGTAATACATGATCAGATGCATTAAAATGGAATAGTGTAATAATTTGGGCTCCTTCTCCTTTCTCTTTATAGCCATAAACCCTTCATGCATCTTATTTATTATATACTAGATATAATCATAGGTTTATGCTAATATGGATATCCGACAGATCTAGGGTTATCATTAGAACATTTGCAGTAATTCTCTCTGAACCTCCATCCCTTCCTAGTACTCTTTAGAGTGCAAAGGCAATATACTTGATATAGTGGTTTAAATCCTTATAAGAATAAGGATCTAGTCTGGGCAACAGGGCAATATAGTTCTTAGTCTGCCTAGGAACATGTCTCTGTACTAGGCCTTTAACTACCCCAGCCTGCTTCTCATATCTAACCTCTTGTATCTTTAAATCTATTTCTGTTGCCACTGGGTAGTAAATATTGAAAGCTTTCATAAATGAATTTCTATTCAAAGCTAACAACACAGTACCATCACTTTTCTTAATGGTCTTAGAAAGGTCATCATAATTGTTTGCTAAGGCTAATACAAGGTGAACATCTACAAGTACATTTGGTACAATTAACCTAGCTAACCCACATGTCTAAGGGTTTGAAACAAGCACAAATTTATCAGAATTATTGTAAAAGTAGTTAAATAGGGAGTAACATGATGAACCCAACGTTTTAGAATCTCGGATGTATGCTAGGTCATCAACTAGCATGTCATCTTTTAACTTCTTGTTCTGTGTTGATCCTGGGAGAAATTGTAGAAACTCATCTAAAAAATTTCTCTTTCCCCTTGCATCATCGTCTACATCATCACTCCTTCCACTGGTGGAGGCCACACTCACTGCCCTACTCATTTTGATTGTCTATTGTGTTCTCACTTTTTTCCTTCTAAAATTGAAACAAATCTACCACAGAAACCCTTACCCTGAACTGGAACGCACAGAAAATAATTTAGGAGCTCTAAAAACCAAACTAATTACCCTTAATTTTGTAAGAAACCTTTCTCAATTTACTCTTCAAAGTTAATAATTTTCCTTTTTTCTCAGACACAGAAAACTTAGTAAATTCTTCGCTCTGAAATTTTGAATGCAAGGTAAGTGAACAGAAAGAAATGATATCATCTATTTAAGGTAAAAATGATCAAGGTACATAGCTCATTATTGAAAAATCCATCACTTCTGTCTTCAATTATATATATTGTGCCATTAATACTATTTCCTAGCCATAGCCTCTGTTCATGACAGGCAATCAAATTGAAATGAGTGACAAATTCATAAAAATCCTTATTAAATTCGAATAGAGGTTGACATTGACGTGATTGGTTCTTTTCAAACATCTCAGCAACCTTTCCACTTTGTCATTATTTCTCTGCATTCTGATTGACCAATGAATTTTCAACTCTTACGTGTCTGCTACTATTTTAACTTTTCTTCACTTTATTATTCATTTTTCTCATTTGGCGACATCACAACTATTCTTTGTATCCATATCACCTAATATATCTCTTAACTGTGATTTCCTTTAGAGACTTGGCAACAACATGTATTACTTTACTTCAATTTTACCTTAGTTAACTTTTGGCGATCACGCGACTAAAGAAATCCAAGTCGCTAAAAGAAATCCTGAACTTTGAGTTTATCTTGAGATATCCCAACCACCGTAGATCTCTTTTCAATTGGACGCTTATCGCTAAGTCTCTGAATCACTTTAATCCTTTATGAGACTTCACGACTTAAGCCTATGTCTCTTAATCACTAGATAATTCTTCACTTTATATTTTCAGCTAGAGACTTAGTGACTCTAGTGCAACTTCACCTTTATTTCTTTTTGTCTCTAAGTCGCCTGAAGAAATTTTACTTAGCCTTTTTATCCAGAGAATTCTTGACTACCATTGATCTTTCATCTGTCAGCATCCAACGACTTTGCTATGTCTTTGAATCTTTCATGAAAACCTTAAATGATTTGGAGACCTAGAGACCATAGTATATATATAATTTAGTCTGTTAATCGCAAGATGATATTTTTCTATTATGATACAACACAACTATGGTTCATTTATCACATTTTGAACACGTGTCTCATTATCAATGCTTGTCTCCTTATCGATGAATGAATATTGACTTGTCAAAACCAATCAGCAACTTAACAACCACTGTAGATTTTCTTTTAATCCTGTGGTTGTCTCCTCATCTCTTAATATTTTCCTTAACTTACTTTGTGTCCTGAGACTTCCCAACTGTTTTATCTTTTAAAACTCATGATTAACTCTAATTTAATCTTGAGACTCCATGACCAAAGGAAATTAAAGTTCAGACATTTTACTAACTGCAAGATTTATTCTGAGATAGTCCGACTACCGTAGGATCTTTCACTAGATGGACAGTTGTCTCTTAATCTCCTAACCAATTTGGCATATTCCTTTTAATTCAGCGATAATGCGACCAATGCTTTTCACTAAGTCTCTAAACAAAATGGAATATTCTTATAACATTGAGATACTAGGCGACTGACTTAAAAAGAACATGACTCATTTTATAACTTAAGTCTCAAAAAGGTAACGCTCGATTGGGAAATTAGGGCCTTTTCACATTTTTGAACTTTATAAGGCTTAAGGCTTGGGTTTTTTCTACTTTGGACAAGGTATGACCTAGAACATAGGATTTTTTGACATTCTTACTGGTTCTAAGGTTTAGAGACCATTAATTGCATGGAAAGAATCTGATAATAACAGGCAAATTTTGACATTTAAAGGCTCTTACTGACAGGGAACCCAAAAATTTTATAGGCCAGACTACAACTTTGAAATACAACCAACAGTGGCTCTAACTGAGAATGATTAAACATAAGTTTATACCAAGGACCAAAGAATATCTGGTTGCAGATCATCTTTATTTGATGCTTACTAACCTATCGCTTGAAGGGAAACATACAACAGAAGGGAAAACCTACCTATATACAATATGATACAGAAACTTACTGTGCATAAACTTTCATTTTTTCAACTGAAAAAGGCTTCAGAAATTTCCCATGCACTAGAAACTCATACTCTTCATCATCCATGTTATTTAGAATATAGGAATCTTTGCCAAAACTCTGAGAAATAATAAAAGGACCAAGCCATAAAGATTCAAACTTTTTATGCTTACCTTTGTCTTCTGATCTTACATTCCATTGGAGCACTAGGTCACCAGGTATAAATTTTCTGCAACTTGCTCTTTTATCAAACAGATACTTCATTTTTTGTTGCAATTTTACGTTTTCTTTCTATCCTTCTCTTCTAATCTCATCATGTTCAGTCAGCTGTAATATTATGTCTTTCATTGGATCTGAGACTTCTATCTCCTCTTCTTGTATGAACTTGTATATAGGTAACAGATTATTTACATGCATCCTAGCCTACACACCATATACTAACTCAATTGGTGACCTACCAGTAGCCTTCTTAATTGTTATTCTATCAGCCCACATGGCTAATCTCAAATTTTTATGCCGGGCTCTCTTGTTCCTTTCTAAGGTTTTCTTTAAAATTTTTAGAATGCTTTTGTTATTGGATTCTGCCTGGCCATTTGCTTGAGGATGATATGGGGATGAATAATACATTATAATCCCATATTCATTGCAAAAGTCTTTGATCTCATCAGATCTGAAACACATGGCATTATCCATGACTAGTTTGGCTAGGACACCAAATCTGGTTATAATATTTTCTAATAAAAACTCTGTAACTATCTTACTTGTTGATTTTTTAGTGGGGATAGCTTCTATCCACTTAGTAAAATAATCAGTAGCCACTAGTATCCAACTGTGTCCTCTGCTATAATTTGCAAAAAATTCTCCAATAAAGTCAATACCCCACATGGAAAAAGGTGCCTCAGCACTTACATGATTTAACAATAGGGCACTTGAGAACTTTAACTTGTTTGAGAATCTTTGGCAAGGCTCAGACTTCCAAACAAATGCATGGGAATCTCTAAAAACACTGGGCTAATAATACCCTGCCCTTAAAATCTTATGAGTAGTAGTTTTTGTAGAAAAATGCCCACCACATATCCCAACATGCATTTCATTTAATATTTTCTCAGCTTGATCTTTATCTAAACATAACAGTAGCACACCATTTTTATCCTTCCAATATAGGTATCCTTGAATCAAGGTGTACTTCTGAACTTGCAGCTTCAGATTTCTCTTTTGATTTTCTGACATATTTTCAGGACACTTGGTATTTTTTAGGTAATACATAATATCATTATAGAAAGGATGCCTCTCAATGCTGGTTACTGTTAAATCTGTTATTACTTTACTATAAAAGTCTATTGGATGCTCAAATCCTTCTTCATCCTTTTGTAGTAAAACAACAACAATTGTATGATAAGATGCAAAATAAAATAGAGAAAAGGGCTTACTATAATCAGGTGACTTTAGAACAGGAGCCTCTTGCATTGCCTTCTTTATTCTTTCAAATTTCATTTGAGCTTCTTCATTCCAATTGAATTTTGCATCTTTTTTCAGCAATTTTATGATAGGTTTGACAATTTATGCAAAGTTTTCTATAAATCTTCTGACAAAATTAATCTTTCCTAAGAAATATTGAACTCCCTTTAATTTTTTAGGAGCAATGACCTTCTGGATTGCTTCTATTCTTTCTGGGTTTATTCTCACTCCATCTTTAGACACTATGTGTCCCAACAACTTTCCCTCCTGTACTGTAAAGTGAAATTTCTTAGGATTTAATGAAACACCATATTCCAAAGTATTATTGAAAATTTTACCTAGATGTTCACAATGATCTTCAGCTTTCTTAGAGTATGTAGTTAGATCATCTTGATAAATGACCATGAATAAGTCAATAAATGGCATTCTGATATAGACATAGGCTCCCCAAGGAGTGGTAAATGTAGTCTTGTATTGCTCTGATTCCTTTACTAAAACTTGGTTGTAGCCTGAGAAACCATCCATCATTGATAGCAGCTCACAACTAGTTACTTTATGTAACATTGCCTCCATGTTGGGTAAAGAATAATTATCTTTTAGTGAGGCAATATTTAAATTTCTGAAATCCACACATAATCTGATGTCACCATTCTTTTTTCTTACTAGTGCCAAGTTTGAAACCCATGTTGAGTGTCTAATAGGATGGATGATCCCATCATCTTTTAACTTCATCAATTCTTGTTGCATCTTAGGGGCTAGCAAAGGATTAATAAGCCTCTATTTTTTCCTAAATGGTTTCACCTCTGACTTCAGTGGGATCTCAAGTTGTAAAAGGTCTTCCCTATAAGCTTTTAAGTCCTCATACGACCATGCTAAAACATGCTTATATTTTCTCAATAATTTAATCAAATTTGTCCTTAGATGGGAATCTAAACCTTTTCCAATGTAAACAACTTGAGGACTGGTTTCTGATCCTAAGTTAATTTCCTCCAAGTCCTCAACCTAAGCATTGCCTATTTTTGCTGAGTGATCATTTTAACTACTGAAAAATGCTTCAAGTTCAACCAGACCCTTAGAAATCTGATTAGAACTCAATTGGACAACCTCATTTCATAAGACATAATATTTACCATTATTGTTCTCCAGTAAGGTATTGCAATCTATGTATTGATTCTCATAATGGTCCAGACACTGAATGAATCTCAGAATATCTTGGTCATCCTAAAAAACTTGCCAGTTGTATATATTATCTCGAACAACTGGTCTTGTCTTAACTTCAAGTATTGATACCCCATGTAAAGTCTGATCATCAGTTTTCAAATCAACATTTGCTAAGAAATCTACCATTATATTTTTTGACCTCTCTATCCAACTTATATCAAAGGCATCAAACATTTCAATCTGATCCCAAATAGCATATTTATACATTTTTAATCTATCATTTTTCACTGCATATTAGGATCTTATTTGGGCTGCCACTAATTCAGAATCACCATAAACTTTTAAACATTTTATTCCATGTTTAATGGTAATTTATAGACCTATAGATAAAGCCTCATACTCTGCTGTATTATTTGTATATTGGAAGGCTAGAAAAAAAGAATATTTAAAAGTTGTACCTAATGGAGATACTAGTAATACACTAGCTCCTGATCCTTCTTTTAAGCAAGCTCCATCAAAATACATTTTCCATAATCCATCATTTTGTATAGTCAAGTCTTTAACCAGAGGATCAATATTTTCACTCTGATGATGATGATCAGTCCTCTGTACTCTGAAGTTCTCCATATCCACATCAACACAGTAATTAATTTTAGTGTCCTCATACCACTCAATCATGTGAGGAGTCCTACCTTCTCTTGACACTCTAACATTATTTCCATTAACGTTGAAAGTAGCATATGATAAATCACTTTGTATACTACCTCTTATTGAAGTATGCCACTTTTTAGATAGTAACATCCCATAATGTGGTGGTATGTCAACAACAAGAACATTCATAATCAAAATCACATCAGGACACACTGCTAATTTATAAGGCATGGCCTCAATAGTACCAATAATAGGGATTTCCCTAGAATCCATTGCTTGACATCTCCCATGAGGAGTGTCCACTTATAATCCCATAGACTTCATAATTCTACAGGCATGACAGTGTTTGATTCTCCTGAATCAATCATACAATTTTTAAGCATCCTTCCATTAATTACCAGTGTTAGAAAAAATGGGTCCACAACCTTAGGAGAAGTAGTTGCGTTTAAGAAAATCTGAGGCATCTCAGAAATCATTACTTAAACTTCCTTCCCTTTATTACTTGGTCTCTTATCAACATTTTTTGGATTTTGAATTTTCACTGTAGGCACACTGTTTAATAGTGATAGAACCTTTTTCTTATGTTCCTTGATTCTCATCATCTCTAAAAATGGAACTTTTACGGTCATTTAAGACAAACAGTGGCCCATGTCTACTGGAGTATATTTTATATATGAGGACTTTGGTTTTTCAATAGTAATATTATTTTCCTCAATTTGTATGTTCAGAGTTGGTTCTTCTTTCTTAGATTTTTTGTTTTCTATCTTAAGAGAAGAAGTACTTGTCTCTTGTATCTTTGCTTTTCCTTCTTGTACAGTAATAGGCTCTATGGCTTTAGTTATAATCTTAACCTTAGGTTTGTTTTCACTTCCCCAGGTCCATCTTTCTTTTGTACATATTTGGTGTCTATTTTATTTTCTTTTATAAATACACCAGATGGTTGACTACCAGTTCCACCAATTGTTCTATTCCTTAAATGATAGTTGCTTCTAGCTTTGTTCATCAGATCTGTAGTAATTATTTCTTTTTCTTTATCTGAAGCTTTTCTGATCAATGAAATGTCTTGATTGTTTTGTGCATGACATCTTATATGGTCATCTGTTTCTTCTATCTCACTGTCTGATAAAAATTTTTGACGATGATTCTCTACATTTCCTTGTGAACCATATGAATCATGATTTTCAATTTCATTATCTGAGTCTACATCATGACATGAATAGGCATTTGTCATATTATAATCACATTGTTCACTTTCATCATTCCCTTTCTCTTCATTTTCTTTCAGATCTAAGGAAACAATGCAGAAATCAGGGTTATGTGGAGCTTCACAAGCCTCACACCAGAAATCATCATTGCACAAATGGAAAAAAAATTTATGCAAAGGGTCTGGAGTTATGTTCTCAAGTTTTTCTTTTCTAAGTGGAGCAATAGGCTTCCCATCCTTAAACTGAGTTCCATAAGGATGATTTTGCATTCTATTCTGAGGATTATAAGTGTTATTATAAGAAGGCCTATTATTTTGAGGAGCCCTATACTCTTTATATTCTGGTTCCTTTAGGTCACTCCTACTAAACCTTGAATCATCTCTCCCATTCAGTTTACCAGACACCCTTCTATTCATCTCAATATTTACTATTATCTTGTAAGCATCAGTGAGGGTTCTTGGATTTTTATCCCTAAGAGAATAACCCATTTTATAATCAAAAGCATTTAAATAAGTTTCTAGACATACCTCTTCATCTAGCCTTATTTTCTGAAATAATTTATGCATTGCTCTTTGGAATATGGTATTGAATTCAGTGACCTCTTCATTATAGTTCTTTTATATTTTATTAAACTCATTCAGTAAGAACCCTTTATTTGTCTTATCACCATATTGATCTTTAAATAACTCAATTAATTCATCCATAAAAGCAACAGAGCCATTAGAAAGACTTCTAAACCATTCTCTAGCATCCTCTACTAGAGACTGAACAAAAAGCTTCATCAACACAGCTTCATGAGTAATATTCAAATCATCAACAAAATCAATGAATTTTCTTAAGTGTGTTTCATAAGAGATGACATTATTACCTACAAATTTTGGAAGCTTTTCTCATACATCACCCACATCTTTTGGAAATGCATTTGGGTATCCAGGAATACCAATAAAATTAAATTGCTTATACCTTTCAGGGTTTAATTGTTTCCTTTGGAAATTATCAGTTTCTTTGAAGGTGGTAGCTTTTTTTTTGTAAGATGTTGTGTTCTCAGTTCCAGCATAAGAATATCTAGAAGACTGCAAAAAATCTATTTTCTTTTTCATTTCTATTGTTGCAGCTGCAATCTGAGATTTTTCTAGCATCTTTTCCATGGTTTCCTTTTCTATTCTGAGTCTTTCAAGATCAATATCCAATTTGGACATTTGTTCTATTAGGGCCTTTTGAACTTTTGGCTCTTCAATTTTGCTTTCATTGACCTTTTGTTTACCTTTGTCCTTAACATTTTGTGAACTAGAAGCTCTATGAGTGTTGGGTATTTCTTGATCTTTTTGAGACCTCTCATTATTCTTTGTAGTTTGATGTCTTAAGGATCTTCTTTTAATTATGTCAACATCCTTATGTTGATGTTTCTTCTTTCTAATTTTTTTTCCCTCTTCATCTACCGAATAAGGGAAAGATGTTTCATGATGAGTCTTTCCTCCTCAAACAGCTTATGTGAAGGAACCTTAGAATCTGAACTTATGGTGTCTATTCCTTCTCGTTCACTAGAAGTGGAAGTAGCTACAAATGGTTCTAATTTTCTTTCTGAAGTTTCTTCATAGTCTGAAGTATTGCCTTCGTAATTAAACAGATTACTACCTTCCTCTCTCCTAGTAGTGTTGTCTTGGCTTCTTGGAGAAGTCTGATCTATACTGACTTGGTTTCTTTTCTTCCTCCAATACATCTCCATTTTTTAAGTTGATGGGATTCCTCCATCTAATGCAATTTCAAGATTACCCCTAGTTTTTGACCTAGTATTCATTTTGAAAGATGTTTACTTAACTTCTACTGATCTCAAAGATTTAACTTTAGAGTCACCACCCAACACTTGTTTGGGATGAATGAGTACTTATCAAAATGACCTTGATAACTACAATTGTAAATATATTGTCTTTGAAACACTCAAAGATTTTGAATACTTTTACCAAGACTTTCCAATCTCTAATCCCCAGTAGAGTCACCAATTTGTTAGGGTTTTTTCTTGCTGAACCTTCAACAGATGCTTGAATACTTGATTAGCTCTATGACTCCCAATATTTGAAAATAATGACTCAAGAAAGAGAAAACTCTAATTGATGAGGGTTTATGATAATATCCAGGGAAACTATTATCACCTCCTTCTATTTAGGTTCCACAACACCCAGGCAGGTATTACCTATATAATATTTCTATCTTTCAGTATTAGTAGATGTGGATACTGATTTGCTGCTTGTTTACTATATTACCTTATAAATTACTCTACATAAAACTGAGAACAACTTAACACAGAGCTTAACCATGAAAAATATTGAAATGATAATAGCAAATAGTAGTGTTTTAAGGACATTCATCCTTCTTCCTTTTATAGTTCTCAGAACTTAGGAGGGGCAACCTATTTTATGTTGGAATACAATCACCACTGAGAGGGGGGTGAATCAGTGGTTACTTAAAACTTGTTCTTTTCAAATTTTTACAATTATAACATATTCTTATGAAACATGAACAAAAGAATCAAAAGAAAAAAGTACACAATGTTTATATTGGAAAACCCTTTAGGGTAAAAAACCACTTTGAATATGAAATTTTATTGACCTCTTTGGAAAATCTTTTAGAGCTACAACTCTGGGAAGCACCAACACCCTATTTTAGAAACACCGATTTCAAGGAACACCAATCCCTTACACCTGAAGCACCAACTTCCAAATTGAAGAAATGAGATACAAAATTAGAGGATCATCTCTGTTGCAATACAAATCACAAGTCAAGATTTCAACTCCAAGTTGAAAACTTAGAGCAAGATATAGTTCTCTTCTTCTTTCCTTTTTCTGATTCTTTTACATCAACAAATTATATCAAAGTGTACATGCATCTTTCAATGAATTTATCATATTATGAAATGTATAATAAGATCTGAAACAACATATTTGAATGCAAGAAGATGACTTGAGTTTATGCCTTTCAAACTACCAACTTTCTTGAAGTAATAAATCCTTGTTTCTCTTCAAAACATTTAGTATCAAATTATGCAATCATTTGTCATTAAAGGATCTAAATTAATTCTGATGTAAATTGTTCATAAATCAGTATATAAACCTTATTCAACCTCTGATATACTTCTGCAATCAATATCTATTCACATATAACCAAGTAGAAACAAATATCATTACCCTATCCTTTGATGTCTTGTTGACCTGCAATAAAACTTTCTGGTCTACAGCCAATTTCTCACAAATCCTGCAACTTCTGTCAAACCCACCTATACAATGTTTTAGAGGAATGTATCATCTACTTATAAATGAAATAAGTCGACATTTTTTAGGCAGTTACATACCCCAAACTTCCATTAGACCAAAACTGCTCAAACTGTCATAACTGATTTTGACCGATTATGGTCGACATTGTTTTTCTCTGTACACACATCCGTTATAAAAAAACTAACTCAGACCCACTTGAGAGGACATGGAGACCTTTCCAAAAAGGTAGAACAGTTGTCATCTAACTGATCAAAAATCCTATCGAGTTTCACATAGACTAAACCTATTTTTTATAACCGCTTCTTAATTAATATGAACATTAAGTGTTAATTGTGTAAAAATTAAGTGCATCTCTCAAATTTGTTTAGAACAATGTTGAAAGACATTAAATAAGATAATTTCATGATTCTAACCATACCATATGTCCATTAGACATTAAGAGATCATATACATGAATTATTGACATCAATGACAACAATCAAAGATCAAATACCAAGGGTTCAACGTACTCCCCCTTTGGCATTGATGTCAATACCAATTTATGCATCAACCTATATCACCTATAAATCCATGTGTACCTGTCACCTTTATATCCATGTGTACCTGTAGAAAATACCTGTATAGAATATTATATCCACTTCATTTTTTCTCCCCCTTTGACATCAATGACAAAGGAGATATACAAAGGTTTCAGTATGAAAAATGATAAAAAAATGCTCCCCCTGAAACCTATCACACACTGATCAACTTATGTAAGAGAAGAGAGAGAGCTAACCCCCAATCTAGTTCTCAAACTCTCAAACACTTCTTTTGAGAGAGGTTTTGTAAATATGTCAGCCAACTGATCTGAAGAAGGAACAAATTCTAATTCAAAATTTCCATTCAGAACATGCTCCCTTATGAAATGATAGCGAATATCAATGTGTTTGGTGCGTGAATTCATAACTGGATTCTTAGAAATACTAATGGTGCTTTGATTATCACAAAAGATAGGAACTAGTTTAGAAACTATCACTTTCATATCTGATAATGTTTGAATCATCCATAGAACCTATTGACAACAAGAACATGTTGCAATATACTCAGCCTCTACAGTAGAAAGAGTAGTAGTGTCCTATTTTTTACTATGCCAACATACCAATCTATTACCCAAAAAGAATGTTGCTCCTGAAGTACTTTTT
>MU226460.1:1439944-1462725 GCA_018584345.1 Thuja plicata
AATGCAAGAATATGACTTGATTTTATGCCTTTCAAACTACCAACTTTCTTGAAGTAATAAATCCTTGTTTCTCTTCAAAACATTTAGTATCAAATTATGCAATCATTTGTCATTAAAGGATCTGATTTAATTCTTATGTAAATTTCCCATAAATCAGTATATAAACCTTATTCAACCTCTGATATACTTCTGCAATCAATATCTATTCACATATAACCAAGTAGAAACAAATATCATTACCCTATCCTTTTATGTCTTGTTGACCTACAATAAAACCTTCTGGTCTACAGCCAATTTCTCACAAATCCTGCAACTTCTATCAAACCCACCTATACAATGTTTTATAGGAATGTATCCTCTACTTATAAATTAAAGAAGTCAACATTTTTTAGGCAGTTACATACCTCAAACTTCCATTAGACCAAAACTGCTCAAACTGTCATAACTGATTTTGACCGATTGTGGTCGACATTGTTTTTCTCTGTACACACATATGTTATAAAAAAACTAACTCAAAACCACTTGAGAGGACATGGAGACATTTCTAATAAGGTATAATGGTTGGCATCTAACTTATCAAAAATCCTGTTGACTTTCACATAGACTAAACCTATTTTTTATATCCGCTTCTTAATTAATATGAACATTAAGTGTTAATTGTGTAACACTTAAGTGCATCTCTCAAATTTGTTTATAAAAATGTTGAAAGACATTAAATAAGATAATTTTATGATTCTAACCATACCATATGTCCATTAGACATTAAGAGATCATATACATGAATTATTGACATCAATGACAACAATCAAAGATCAAATACCAAGGGTTCAACATTTTAATCCTCTCTTAAAGGGATTAGTAGAATGAATTGTATATCTTGATACAATTACTTGAATTTATATTTTTTGATTGTAAATGTGAAATACTTGTGTATTTTAAATTGTTTGGATGATGATAAACTACTTGACAGATTCTAGATTAGTGCCTATCCTTGGGCTATAGAGTCAAAGATGCAAATTCACAAAAAAAGTAAATAAAGGTACTATAGATAGCCTTACAACCTATATGAAACTTGAGAAAGATGTCTTACATATCATCCTGTCACTCCAACACTATTGTATCAAATCCTCAAATACTGTTATACTCTCTGAAACTTCTTACAAAACTTAGTTCTTCCCTTGAAAGAAACTTGTAAGTAATTAGATAGCTACCTTGTAACCAATATATTTTAAATGTCTTACAGAGTAAGCATAGAAGATCATACACAATAAGTAAAGAGACAACCACAATATAAAAGATAATTTGCACTATATTTTATTTATATTCATGCTTCATACATATAGAGGCTTAAAAGCTCAAAAACTTAGATAAAGTTCTGTAGTCTGGCTTATAATTATATTTCATCACCTTTCAAAATGTTACAATAAGATCTATTTATAGGTTCAAACCATCTTGGAATCTTTAAGATAAGGATGCAACAAGCTTCAGATGGTTTAAGAAACCTAACCCTAAAATGCAGATAAAACAAAAAACAAGAATAATCCAAGCGGTGGAAGGACAAAAGTAGAGAATGAAATCTGATTTTCTTCGTTGTCTTCAGTGAACTTTGGCTGCTTTGTCTGATTATGTTCAGGATAGCTTAAAATGTTTGCAATGAGACCAAGTGACCACCATTATAGGCTAACATACACTCGCCTTTTGTGATTACCAACCTTCCTATGCTCATAGATCAGGCACCAGGTATCCTTCACTCTACATCCAAGATGTCCAGGTCTATGTTAGTAGTAGCCTTCTTCTTCTTCGGCTTTGCCAGTGTGTCCCATGCTGCTATATCATCTTCTACAGGCCAATTAAAATTCTTAATGCTTTCTAGTTGTGCTTTCTACCTATTCCACCAAGCATCTCTTATATTCTTGACATCTACTAAGAATTTATTGATGTCAGTCTCAGCCTTAAAGGTGTCATCCAAAATTTTGTTGTAGCAGTCCATATCTAACTCTACATTGTCATTAATAAATTCCTCTTTCTTAGGAAACTTGCTATCAAACTCTACTCTCCATATCTCTAAATCTTTAATCTGACTATCATCTCCCTTGATTGGAGGAATAAATCTATTGAAGTCTGATCCAAAGAGATTCAATCTAGACTCAATCTGATTTAACTTGCCTTTGAAGAAAGGCAAGGTGACATTTATCTTTTCAATCTCATCACCTACTTCTAGGACTATTTCTAGGAGGCCACTCTTATGTGGCTTTAATGATGCCAATCTTTCAAATAATTGTGTCCTTCTTGACCATGTCCCAAAATACGGGTTTAAAATAGCAATATAACCTAAAACTTCAACATGTAAAGTAGGCAATTTATTATATGCACCCAGAATTACATCAGTCTTATTCTTCAAGATATCAATCCTATGCTTGAAAATACTCATTAATCCTCCTAAGACTGTTTCATTGTCCTCTGTAACCTATTGCTCTATCTCTAGGTTATCCCCTGTTAATTTTGTTTGGACTTCTTCATAAGCAATATCCTTTGTTGGTGTTGGAATGACCTCAGATTTTTCAATTAATTGATGAGTAAATTCTCCTATTATTTTTTCCAGGGCACAAATCTTGATTTGGCATAGCTCCCTATTCTTTGCAAGAGCACTGGTCTCTTCTATTAGAGTATCATATCTCTGAGATATCTACTCTATTTTTTCCACATGCAATTGAGCAAAGTGTGATAACACTTATGATATCTCCATATCAATGGTGTTATTAAGAGACCACACCATCTGATTACCTACCATACTTTCTTGAATATTTATTAAGGCTGGCTTTTGATCCTTTGGAGCTAGGTTCCTCATAGCAACAACCTGGGATTTTGGATTATAACCAAATCCCTTTATTAGTTCCCCCACCTAGACTTCTGATGACAGTTTGAGATCTGGCTGCCTCCTTATTTGGTCAATAATAAATGCTGAGGCTAAATCCTATCCCTCAACAAGTAGCATACCACTATCTTTGAAAAAATTTCTTGCTTCTTCTAGAGAAATATCCTCTGTCTCAGGATCATAATTTTGTATAGCCAATAAGGCTTCTTTTGTTACTGGCTCTCCTCCATCTATCTGAAGCTGATTCTTAACTTCCTATTGTTTATGCCACCTAAGGAAATCTTTAAATTCCTTAGTCTTAATGAAATTATCATCATCCAGGAATTGTTCCTGATGAATGATCCTTTCATCAATGCATGCCTAAAGAGGCAATTCAACATTCTGTTCTTCATCCTGCTATAGTTTCTTTCCTTTTCTAATTTCCTTTCTCAATAAATGGTCATATGGCCTATTGCCAGGAATAGGGGCACTAATTTTATCCCTTTTCTTCTCTTTTCTCACACAAACTAATGCCTGGGAATGCTCTCAAATCTCAACCTTATTCTTTTTGAGTGAAGGCTCATTAGTAACCTCTGCTTCCAGGACCTCTTTCAGGTCAATAATATTTTCCCCTTCAACTGCTTGCTCTTCTATAGCTATTTGATAATTTTGGTAAGTAGTGGGTGAAGGATATCCCTCATCACTGTCATCATCATATTTTGACTTAGAGTGCTATGGCTGACCTTTCTCAGGGACTACAAGTGCTTCCTCCAATTGGTTGCATAAGCAAGTATGAGCCTTAATCATTTCATCTATTCTTTGCAAATATGGTACATCAGGAAATAAACCACCAAATGATAATCCTTTTCTTTTTACCCATCTTTCCATGTCCATTAGTTCCTTGATTTTATTTTCTCTTGAGATCACCTCCTCATCCTCATGGATATTCCTTATAGCATCTTCCTCTATGCATTCCTCATTTTCATAGGTGTAAGGAATAGTGGGGTTAGGAGTTTCTTGGCACTTGCAATGAATGCCTCTGTATCAGCATATCTATATAATGATGCACCCATCTTATAATGTCTTAGCCAGCTGTCTACTAGATCTATGGCCCTCTTGCCAATACTAAACTGATAAACCTTGAACTGTCTAGGAGTGAATGTTCCTTTCCTATGAAGAGAAATATGCTCCGTATTTGTTAACATAAGTTGCCAGAAAAACTCCATAGCTGCAATTCTAGTAGGGACATGGAATGGGAGTACATGTGGTGGATGTGTACATCCATACACTCTGATTATAGTAAAATTTAGTTTGAAGAAAAAGTCACCCCAGTTGTGATCTCCAGGCCACTTGTCTATATACTCACAAGGCCTTAGTAATTAGAGTAATTTTGATGGAAATTTGGTCTTGTTTACCCCCAAGCACTGCAATAGTGGATAAACTATCCAATTCTCAAATGCACAAAAATCACAGTGCCTAGTAGGGTAATTCCAAACTTTTATCCAAAATTGGATACAATTGGGTTGACCCTGGTGCATTATTTGTGGTCTCAAATTCTCCAAATTCATCATAGGGTAGTTGTAATACATGATTAGATACATTAAAATGGAATAGTGTAAGAATTTGGGCTCCTTCTCCTTTCTCTTTATAGCCATAAACCCTTCATGCATCTTATTGATTATATATTGGATATAATCATAGGTTGTGCTAATATGGATATCCGACAGATCTAGGGTTATCATTAGAACATTTGCAGTAATTCTCTCTGAACCTTCATCCCTTCCCAGTACTCTGCAGAGCGCAAAGGCAATATACTTGATATAGTGGTTTAAATCCTTCTAAGAATAAGGAGCTAGTCCAGGCAATGAGGCAATATAGTTCTTAGTCTGCCTAGGAACATGTCTCTGTACTAGGCCTTTAACTACCCCAACCTGCTTCTCATATCTAGCCTCTTTTTTCTTTAAATCTATTTCTGTTGCCATTGGGTAGTAAATATTGAAAGCTTTCATAAATGAATTTCTATTCAAAGCTAATAATATAGTACCATCACTTTTCTTAATGGTCTTAGAAAGCTCATCATAATTTTTTTCTAAGGCTAATACAAGGTCAGCGTCTACAAATACATTTGGTACAATTAACATAGCTAACCCACATGTGCAAGGGTTTGACACAGGCACAAATTCATTAGAATTATTGTAAAAATAGTTAAATAGGGAGTAACCTGATGAACCCAGAGTTTTAGCATCTCAGATGTATGCTAGGTCATCAACCAGCATGTCATCTTTTAACTTCTTGTTCTGTGTTGATCCTGGGAGCAATTGCAAAAAATCATCTAAAAAACTCCTCTTTCCCCTTGCATCATCATCTACATCATCACTCCTTCCACTGGTGGAGGCCACACTCACTACCCTACTCATTTTGATTGTCTGTTGTGTTCTCACTTTTTTCTTACCAAAATTAAAAAAAATCTACCACAGAAACCCATACCCTGAACTGGAATGCACAAAAAATAATTCAGGAGCTCTGAAAACCAAACTAATTACCTTGAATTCTGTAAGAAACCTTGCTCAATTCACTCTTCAAAGTTAGCAATTTTCCTTTTTTCTCAGACACAGAAAATTTAGCAAATTCTCTGCTCTGAAATTTTGAATACAAGGTAAGTGAACATAAAGCAATGATATCATCTATTTAGGGTAAAAATGATCAAGGTACACAACTCATTATTGAAAAATCCATCAAATCTATGTTTAATTTTACAAACTCTGTCATTAATACTATTTCCTAGCCGTAGCCTCTGATCATGATAGATAATCAAATTTGAATGAGTGACAAATTCATAAAAATCCTTATTAAATTTGAACAGAAGTTTAAATTGATGTGATTGGCTCTTTTCATACATCTCAGCAACCTTTTCTAGTTTGTCATTACTTCTCTGCATTGTGATTGGCTAGTGACTTTTCAAGTCTTACGTGTCTGCTACTATTTTATGTTTTCTTCGCTTTATTCTTCATTTTTCACATCTAGAAACATCGCGACTGTGCTTTGTCTCCATGTTGCCTAATATATCTCTTAACTATGATTTCCTTTAGAGACCTGGCAACAACATGTATTACTTTACTTCAGTTTTACCTTAGTTAACTTCTGGCAATCACGCGACTGAAGAAATCCAAGTCACTGAAAGAAATCCTTAACTTTGAGTTTATCTTGAGATATCCCGACCACCGTAGATCTCTTTTCAATCAGGTGCTTATCTCTATGTCTCTGAATCACTTTATTCCTTTATGAGACTTCACGACTTAAGCCTATGTCTCTTAATCGCTAGATAATTCTTCACTTTATATTTTTCAGCTGGAGACTTTGCGACTATAGTGCAACTTCACCTTTATTTCCTTTTGTCTCTAAGTCGCCTGAAGAAAATTCACTTAGCCTTTTTATCCAAAGACTTCCTGACTACCATTGATCTTGCATCTATCAGCATCCAATGGCTTTGCTAAGTCTCTGAATCTTTTATGAAAACCCTAAATGATTTGGAGACCTAGCGACCATAGTATATATATATACTTTATTCTCTTAATCGCCAGATAATATTTTATATTCTGAGACAACACGACTGTGCTTCAGTCATCACATTTTGAACACATGTCTCATTATCAATGCTTGTATCCTTATTGCTAAATGAATATTGACTTGTCAAAACCAATCAATGACTTAACGACCACCATAGATTTTCTTTTAATCCTGTGGTTGTCTCCAAGTCTCTTAATCTTTTCCTTAACTTACTTTGTATCCCGAGACTTGGCGACTGCTTTATCTTTTAAAAATCATCATTAACTCTAATTCAATCTAGAAAATCCGCGACCAAAGAAAATCAAAGTCGCTAGACATTTTATTAACTGCAAGATTTCTTCTGAGACATTCCGACCACCATAGGATCTTTCACTAGATGGACAGTTGTCGCTTAATCTCCTAACCATTTTGGCATATTCCTTTTCATTTGGAGATAACGCGACCAATGCTTTTTGCTGAGTCTCTAAACAAAATGGAATATTCTTATAACATTGAGAGACTAGGCGACTGACTTAAAAAGCACATGACTCATTTTATAAATTAAGTCTAAATAGAAGCTCAAATGGGAAATTAGAGCCTTTTCACATTTTTGAACTTTATAAGACTTAAGGATTGGGGTTTTTTCCACTTCGGACAAGGTGTGACCTAGAACATAGGGATTTTTGACATTCTTGCTAGTTCTGAGGCTTAGAGACCATTACTTGCATAGAAAGACTCATATAATAATAGACAAATTTTGAAATTTAAAGGCTCTTACTGACAGGGAACTCAAAAATTTTACAGGCCAGACTACAACTTTGAACTACAACCAACAAGGTCTATAGTTAGAGCAGACCAAATCTAGGTGGTTACATTTTCCCCTCTTTGAATAGATGTCCAAGCAGCGCATTTGATTCAAATAATTTTTTTTGATGTTGACTTTCAAAAGATTGATAATTTCTCTCATGATCAAATGAAATGCGTGATGAGATCAGTTTTGTACTTGATTGAACTAAACTGATAGAATTGACTTTGAACTTGATCAAACAAAGATCAATAAGAAAACATCTTAAAGATACCAATTCTGAACTTGGTTTTCATCCAAAGATTGATAATACTGATTCCAAACTTGGTTGTCATCCAAAAGTCAGTAAGAAGGTGTCAGGAGCTTAGTAAGAATCTTTTAAAATGAGGAAACACAAGATATCCAGCTTATGAGAACCAAAGCTTTCTATCCAACAATTCTGACTTAGTCAAGGAAACTGTCATGCCCCTAGTTGTTTGATAATGAAGTCATTTTTAATGCTATTTCAAGCAAGAATTTTATTGAATATAGTGTGATCATACCCCCTCAGGAACAAAGTCGAAGGAAAAAGAAATAAAATCCCTCTATTGAAAGAACGTATCACTTGCATGGAACGGTTAGGGCAAGAAAGAATGGAGTAGAAGAAGTGAAGAAATGGGGGTGTGTTTAAGAATAAACACATGAGAACCAAGTTAATTATGTGAAAATATCAGTGGTGAGACTGATAAAATGATGTCAGACCAAGATTTTTGATAAAATGTGCAATTTGGTGGAGTTTTAGAATAGATGGAGCAATTCTGCATTTTCAAGAATTTTCACAAAATTTTTACTGTACTGCATAAAATGCCTGAGGTACCTTGGATTTGGTTCCCAATTGATCAAAAAGAGAACAAAAAAGGAGTTTCAGTTGCCTGGGAGGAGTTTCAGAACCCGTAAATAGCTCAAAAGATGAATATATATCTCAAAAATCACCATTTTACTATTCATTTTCACTTTTACCCATAGTAAATTTGAGAGCTCTGCAGAGAAGATGGTGGTCCCGATCAAGAAGCATCATTTTGAGCTCATTTGTCAACATCAATGCCTAGGCGATTACGCACGTCTGGTAAGTACTCATAAAACTACCTCGTGAATTTGGTAATTTTCATTTTCATGCTTTCTAGTAGTTTTTATAGCCTTTTGAATTCTAGGTCGCATCCGAGATTCTGGATCGCACCTTGTCAAACCCGTGTTGCATCCGGTTTTTCCCAGATCGCATCCTATTTTCCTATATTTCTGCTTCGCATCTAGTATTTCCTGGATCGTATCTGGTTTGCCCCATTTTGGCTTAGATTAGAATGTAAAACTTGGGTTATATCGTACCCTATATTTTAGGATCATACCCCGTGTTTGGGGTCGCATCCAAGATTTCTGAGATCGTACCTAGCATTCTCCATCGTATCCTATTTTTCTAGGATCATATCTGGGAAAAGAGATTGTACCCTATTTTTCCAGGATCACATCTCATTTTGAGACTTAGAATTTTTGTCAATTCTAAACCGTCTTCTTTTTGTGAACTTTGAATCACTTAGCTGATTATGTTTCTGCATTTTTGTCATAGATAGAACACTGATTTATCTTTTAATTGCCAAAAATAGGTCAATTTTGAGGTAGATGCATTTCAAGGGACATATCTAGGGCATGTGCTTACCTTGGTTGGACTGTTGTCAAATTATGAGTAGGAGGCAGTGGTCTGTGCAGGATTATGATCATTGATTAGTTTACCTGATATAGGGGTAAATCAGGGGTTGTTGACTACTCTTGCTGAGAGAAGGTACTCAGAGCACAACACCTTCCATCTCTTGACTGGGGAGATGACACTCACACCAGAGGACATGTGGCATATACTTCAAGTCCCAGTTATGGGCCGCAAGGTGCATTTTGAGGTGACTTCTATCATTGCCATTGGTGGAGTTTGTCGTTTCTTCCAGGATGACACTATTGATCAGAGATATATTTCCTAGGATTACATGTGTGATCACTATGATCGTCTATCTGTATACTTGGAAAGACTGATTGGTGGCATCCTAATGCCAAACAGAGGACAACCTGGATTCCTTGTAGGATGGGTAGACATGCTTGAGCAAATGGTCATCTCTAGATGGATATTTGCATGGGGTAGTTGTATTTTGACCCATATTTATCGAGAGATCCATGAGATTGTATATCACTATACCTGAAGCATGCCTGCAGGGATCTTGATTTTGCAGATCTAGGCCTGGGAGCACATCCCAGTGACATGACCCATTGTAGACAAGCAGTGATCACCTGAGTAGCCTTATGTATATATGTACACTAGTTTGATTCAGCAGCCCCATCTGGGCAAGGTAGAGTACTAGCGGCATCTTTTTGATGATATGATAGAGGTAGTATGGCAGTCATATTTAGATTGTGAGGAGTGGACCTCTGATGCTAGATAGGTTCCATTTTTATTTTAGAGTAGGTACTTGGTCAAGAGGACTAGATATGTTATAGATGATTTTGTACATACCCAATTTTTGAGACAGTTTGACTGTCGACAGGGCAGGAGCCAGGATGTGACCATATACGCTAGAGTTCATGATGAGGCACCATTATGGGGTGCCCAACTGAGATATGAGACCGCTCATCAAGATATTAGAGACATGGTCAGAGTTGATTGGGATTTCTAGCTTGATGTTGCAGATGTAGGCTGTTCAGATGGATACGTAGCAGAGATGCTCCAACATCCATTCCCATGGTTTACTGTTCTTGAGGAGGTCATTCCTCGTAGAGAGGACCAGGTAGATTATGAGCCTGTTGATTTCCCTGACAGAGGTAGAGGAGGAGCACAGAGAGATAGGGGTGTTGGGGGTAGAGACAAAGGGTGTGATGGTGGACGAGATGGTAGACGCCCTCCTCCAGATGGTGGGGATGATGATGGAGATGACAGGGGTGGGGGTGCTATGGGTGGTACTGCAAAGGTATCCAGTGGTAGTGGACAGGGTCGGCACACCTGATTTAGATTTGTCACTCCTAGGATGGATCTAGGTCCTTTACTGATAGGAGAGCAGCAGAGACAACAGAGGTAGCAGTAGCAGAGGCAGCCAGATAAGTCATAGGATAGGCCTTTAGGGAAGGATTCTGGTAGGGGTTCTGACAGAGATGGAGACCCATTATCTTAGTGTGAGTGGGAGAGAGAGAATCTTAGAGCATGAATTACCACTTTAGAGGCTTTACTTATAGACATGGATGCACAGATGGAGCCTCTTAGAGAAGAGCAGGATAGGAAAGCTGACATGCTCAGAGTGGAGAGAGATACACAGGCTTGGATAGCCACTCACCAGGGACAGAAATCAGCCTATTATTTTTCTTTATACCATGTTGCAGCTCCAGAGGGCCAAAGAGAACTTTCTTATTCATAGATTGCCCAGCAGTTTGAGGGGGCCATGCCTCCTCCACCTCCATTTGTACCACCTCCTCTGCCTCCTCCTCCAGATCAGGGAGAGGGGGGAAGTCAGAGCTGATTTTGTACTTTGTCATATTTTATTGAGATCATTTTGTATATCTGGATCCTGCTGAGATCATTATTTTGTATGATGATACTTTATACATGTATATTTGATTCATCCTATCATTTTGATACTTTGATACTCTTTGTGTAGACTTGTGTCATATCTTTGATTTGTACCATGATTATAGATATATATCTGATGCAGCTATTTCTGATTCTGACATGTTTTATGTGTTCTCCTTTCCTTGATAGATATTTTTGTACATGTAATTAGATTTATCTTGGTCGTATAATGAGTTAGATTTGTAGATGATGACATCATTTATGCAATTTTGAATTTATTACTGATATAACATGTTTCAAATGATACTATGTGAATATGCAAATGTATGTTTTTGAGTTTTTTTTATGCAAGTAAAAATGTATGGATTCACTTAGGATGTAAAAATAAAATGCTATCCATAAATGCTTTGTTTTTGTATTTTTATTCTGTCTCATTTTATGGATGAAAATGTATGCTATGGATGTGCAATGATATGAATATCAGTAATAGATGTAATTAACTTGAATTTTTAGAAGAAAAATTGAAATCATTTTTGAGCTCAAATTTCTTATGCTATTTTGTTGCGTAGTAAAAATGAATCATGAAATCTCTAAATGCATCTATGTGCAGACTCTTAGGACTTGTCACTGATTTGCAGATATCATATCTTTTTTATCATCAATGGGCGCTTGTCAGAATGGATACCACCTGATAGTACAACAATCACTAATACCCACTGATATTATGAAAGTATGAATACTATGTTTATTGGATGAAATGTCAGAAATAGACTTAGGCATAAAGGCATAGAAGCCAAGATAAAAAAATAGTCACCTTCCTTTTACTATATCA
Organism: Thuja plicata; assembly: GCA_018584345.1. Taxonomy (NCBI): domain Eukaryota; kingdom Viridiplantae; phylum Streptophyta; class Pinopsida; order Cupressales; family Cupressaceae; genus Thuja; species Thuja plicata. The sequence continues at coordinate 1,451,556 of MU226460.1, forward strand.
GAATTTGTATAAGGTAAGATATTGGACCCGCAATGACCTTGAAAATTCATATCCTTGGGTGCATTTATGCTTTGTATACCTTAGTGAGAATCTGAGTTTAGAAAATAGACAAGGAAATAGTTTCAACCTTACCATAGTTTACACATAACAAAGATCGAGATATATGTGGCTATACACTCATGGTGGCATCTCTTACCATAAACATCCAAGTTAGGTGAAATTTATAGGATCATTTAGAATAATCACCATACGCAGAAAACCAAGAAAATGTTATGCCCCCTGTCCTTGCAACTCTTTGTCTTTGCACAGATGTCATGGAGTAACTCAGAAGACATAACAACTATCGATTGTGAATCAATCAAATAAAATTCATAACTGCTTAGAAGCCCCCTGTTAAACCATCATGGGTACATAAAAGAGTTATAATCAAACCAAAATCAAACTGTGTTTAGGTAGTATTGAGAAATACTATTGATCCATTTTTCAAGCTCAGTAGAGATTCATCAATCAAAAGTTGGAATTCAAGCAATATGTGTTCCATGTATGTATATGTCCTTGTTCCTGTTTGCAATCCAATGTAGGTCTTAGAAACACCATTTAGGTTAGTGCAATGTTTGTGCCATCATTGTTTCATGAAAGTGATATTTTGTTGTAAGCATTGAGAAGCATTATGTCACAAGACAAACCATCCCATAATGACCTAGCAGATGCTACCGAACATGCTAGCAAAGATGCCCCTAGTGCAGAATGACTTTATCCTAAGACAAAAATGCAAACAAATCCCAAGCAAGGATAAGATCTTTGTAAGGAAATAAAGTCAACTCTTGGCATAGGTGTAATTGTGAAGGCATAGTATCAGCAATGTATTGATAGATAGAGTACAAAATACAAGTGACGCCTGATTGCCAGGTTTTCAGCACTTGGAAAAAGTTTCTCATTCTTTTTGCTACCAGGATGCCTATTTTACCAAGTTGTCATCAAGGCACTTTTCTCTTTTTTAATTTTTTTTCTATTTTTGCTTTTTTTTGAATGTTTTTTTAGTATCAAGGTGCCTATTTTCTAGGTTTTCACCAAGGATACCCTTTTCTTCAGGATTTTTTCCACTATTTTTGGATTTCTTTAGAATTAATTTTCTAATGTTTTTGGTATTTTCTCAATTTTCACTGTACAGGCTCTACTAGCCAAACATCAAGCATAAAACTGCTTCAAATGTAGAGTGTTGATAGGATCTGGAAGAATGTCTCCCTCAGGTGTAACTAGTTGATAGGCTCCAGTCCCAAAAGTAGCAGTGATAACATAAGGTCCTAGCCAGTTAGGTTCAAACTTTCCATTTTGTTGTTTGTTAGGCTGGTTCTTAGGATTCTCCTTTAGGATGAGATCTCCTACTTGAAATTGTCATGGTTTGACCTTTTTATAGTATTCTTTGGACATTTGTGCTTGGTACACCTTCAGATGATTGAACGCCTATTGTCTACGCTCATCAAGTAAGTCTAAAGAGTTCACCTTATCGATGCAGTATTTCTCATCAGTAATAAGACCTTGTAAAGATATCTGCAAAGATCAGATTTCAACCTCAATAGGTAGTACTGCTTCAACGCCATAGACCAAGGCAAATGGTGTGGCTCCTGTTGGTGTTTTGATGCTTGTTATGTAGGCCCAAAGTGCCAGATTTAGTTGTAAATTCTAGTCTCTGCCAGACTTACTCACAGTTCTGTGTAGGATCTTGAGAATATTCTTGTTAGATGCCTCAGCCTATCCATTACTTTGAGGAAAATAGATTTAGGAGCAATGTTGAGTGATGTGGAACTATGGGCAAAGGTCATCAATGTCTTGGTTTTTAAATTGGCCCCCATTGTCTATCACAATTAAAGAGGGTATCCCATATCTACAGATAATATAGTTCAAGATGAACATAGCCACCTATTTTCCAGTGTCTTTGATTAGTGGCATGGCCTCAACCCAATTCATGAAATACTCAGTGGCTGTAATGATGAACTTGTGTCCATTTGAAGAATTAGGATATATTTTTCCAACCAAGTCAAAGGCCCATTGCTGAAATGGCCAATGTGTTATGAAAGGTATAAGTTCCTTGGCAGGAGCATGGATGAGATTTCCATGTGTTTGGCATTTATGACATGTTTTGGAAGATTGAATAGCATCTTTTTCCATTATAGGCCAGTAATAGCTTACTTTGAGTAGTTTCTTTGCTAGTGAATATCCATTTGAATGTGATCCACATACACCTTCATGGACTTCTTTTAACGCGTGATTTTACTCTTTGAGTTCTAAACATCTAAGAAGTGTACCTTCGAGACCTCATCGATATAAGTTATTAGTTATGAGAACATAATGCGATGTTGTCATAATTAAGGCTCATTTTTCATTTCTTGATAGATCATTGGGAATGGTTTGGTTAGTTAGGTAAGCAATGATATTAGCATACCAAGATTGGTCTCAGGTGTTCAAAGCATAGATTACTTGGTATTCAGGGGTATCAAAGGCTAGATAGGATAGTTCTTTCACCAAGAAGTCATAGAGGAATTTATGTTCCTCCAGTTGTAACATGGATGCTAATGTAGCCATAGCATCTATAGCTTTGTTCTTTATTCTGGGTAGCTGTTGTAATGTGATGAAGATAAAGTACTCCTTTAATTCATCAACCAGTTTCTTGTAGGGAATCAAATTCTCATCTTTCATCTGATAATATTCATTGACTTGATTGATAATGAGCTGGGAGTCACCATACACATGTAACTCTACAATCTTCCATTCCATAGCAAGTTTAAGACTGTTTACCAATGCCTTGTATTTAGAAATGTTATTTGTGCATGGAAACATCAATTTGTAGGACTTGGGTATCTTGTAGCCTTGAGGAGTTATGAATAGAACCCCTTCTCCAGAGCCTTTTTGCATGAAAGAACCATCAAAGTACATCTACCATGGGTGCTCAGTGAGATGCATAATTGTTTCATCATGGAACTCAATTCTTAAAGGCTCGTCATCTTGAAGTGGTGAATCAGCCAATTGATTTGTCAGGACTTGTCCTTTAATAGCCCTTTTGTCCACATAATCAATGTCAAATTTGCTCAAAATGAGGATCCACTTTGCTAGACATCCTGTTAATGTTATTTTTCTCAAGAGATACTTCAAAGGATCTATCTTTGCAATGAGCCTTACTGTATGTGATAGCATGTAATGTCTCAATTTTTGTGATGCAAAGACAACTGCTAAGCATGCTTTCTCAATAATTTTGTAATTGATTTCATAGGTGACTAGTTCTCCACTGATGTAGTAGATCACTATTTCTTTCTTAGTTTCATCCTCTTGTGTAAGCAAGATTCCTAGTGATGTGGTTATAGCTGAAATATACAGGAGTCATAGCTTTCCATGAATGGGTACCATAAGAATAGGAGGAATAGCTAGGTACTCTTTTAATTCTCTGAAGTTTGCTTCACAATGTTCATCCCATTTGAAGGTGACCTCTTTATGTAATAATTTGGTAGAGGGTTGTGCTCTATCTGCAATTTGTGACATGAACCTCCTGATTGATTGGAGTCCCCCTTGTAACATTCTCATTTGACTAATGTTGCGTGGAGGAGTCATTTCTAGTATAGCCTTGACTTTGCTAGGGTCTACCTCAATTCCTTTTGCTGAGACAATAAATCCTAGGATCTTTCTTGATTGGACCCCAAAGGAACATTTCTTTGGATTGATCCTGAGTTGAAATTTCTCCATACAATCAAATATATTTCTTAAGTCATCAATATGAGTAGCCCATTCTTTGGATTTAGCTAAGGTTTCATCCACGTAATCCGCCATGTTTTTATGCATCATATCATGGAATATAGTAGTCATGGATCTTTGATATGTAGCTCCGGAATTCTTTAACCAAAATGGAATGACATTCCAACAAAAGGTTCCCCATGCACATATAAATGTGGTCTTCTCTTGATCTTATGGAGCAATTTTAATTTGATTGTAGCCTGAGAAACCATTCATTAGTGAATACATTTGGTAGCCTGCTGTGAGGTCTATGATCATATCAATATTAGGTAGTGGGAAGTCATCCTTAGGAAATGCCTTGTTTAAGTCTCTAAAGTCTATATAGATCCTAATAGATTTATCAGATTTAGACACTGGGACCACATTGGAGATCCATCCGACATAAGCGATGACTCGGATGAATCCAGCTTTTAACAATTTCTCTAGCTCCACTTTTACTAACAATGCAACATGAGGATGCATCTTTGTTAGTTTCTATTTCACGGGTTTGATCCTGGGAGATATAGATAGATGGTGCATTATCAATTCAGGATCTAGTCTAGGCATATCTATATAAGACCATACAAAGTTGATCTTTTTCTCTTTTAGGAACTTGGTGAACTATGTCTTCTCCTCTTTTGACAAAGATTGTGCTAGGTGGACTAATTGAGGATCTTTAGCTATGCCAAAGTTAACTAGTTGCATTGGTTCTATCAGAACTAGAGATCTTTCTTGAAAGTGCTCAGGGAGAATATCAAGAATCTCATGTTTTGGCACCTCTATGAGGTTTTCACCATCAGATACATCTTTTGTTTTTACTATTTTAGAATTTTAGACTGCTACAATGTGGTTTTCACCATCAGTTCTCTTTTTCTTTTTATTTTTCAATTTTTGACTAAGAAAATTGATATCCTCCTATGACATGTTCATGCTCTTTGCATTGGTGGAAGAAGGGTAAGGTTCACAAGAATTTAGGTGCAAGCCAAGGTGTAGTCATTAGGAAAGTTGAGGATAGGAGTAGGATCCATATTAGTCCAATCAATTAGGTCTAGGTTTATTAAAGACAAGGAGTCAAACTTTGGGAAGGACAACATCGCATTAGCGTCAAGACTATTAATTGACATGACATATTCTGTTAAGTTAATCTCTTCAATGTTTAGATCAATAAGAGTCAGATCGCCATTAAAAGGGTCATTGTTAGTAATATGTGGACCAAACTCTAGTGACTCATCAGTTTAGTATTCTTCTTATTCATCTCTTTTTAGGAGGAGGCTCCTAGCTTGTCACCTCTAAATTTCTTCTAGACCTAAGAGAACACCAGTTTCTTCATCAATGATTTGGGGAAGGAATTCCTCCTCTACTTTAGGAACATCAATACTGTTAGGAGTGGTGTTAGAAGGTTCTTGGTGTGCTGATGTAGCTGTGAACATGTGAATTACATCTATTTTAATGTCCTCTATGAAAACAAATATCTCACCTCACTCGTAATCATGTGAGTTGGTTACTTCGTCATCAGACCTGTTTAAGAATTCAGAAATAGTTACCTGGTGTACCCTATTAGGAACTTGTAGAGAAAAGTGTGGTAAATCAAGGACATGTGAAACTATGACTAACTACCCACAGTTAGGATGTAAATCCTGTGGTTGAGGTGTGTCTTTTGTAGTTATTGCTATCAATGGTATCTTTGGATCATGTTTTGCAGCAGGTGGTGACAAAGGGACATGAATGTTTTGTGGTACCTCAAAGCTTGGTACATAGCGCTCACCTTGATATTCAGGATTCTCTGTACCAACATGTAATAAACTTTCATAGGACCATGGTTCCAGCTCTATTTCTTTTGTTTCATCACTCCCTTTGTTAGAAACTGGACTATCTCATGAAGAAGGGTCTTCAGATTTATTATTGAAACCTAGTCCTGTTTTATCTCTAGTATCCCTGAATTCCACGTGTACAAGTTCAATGAGTCCTTTTTCTTTGTTTCCTAAAGGTCCTTTTCCTTTATATCCCATTTGTTTGAGGAGATCATATCCTTTACCATACTTCTCTGGGGATATTTCCACATGTTTTACCTCATCTTCCTTTGGTTCTCCCTTGTAAAGCTAGGCCAAGACTGCCTATTATTTTGTGTTATCTAAAGAATATGTGGATGCCTTAACCATGGTAGTTTCTTTGTGATTTTTGGTTTTCGAGATGCAGTAGGTGTGAATGATGAGGACAGTTTTCCATAGGATCTTGGTGATACCAGAAGTTTTGTTAATGACGAGGTCATGTCCAGCTTGTATTCTCCCATACCTGTTTCTTTAAGTTTTAAGGTCTTTCCAAAGCTTTTCATAACCATGTTTTTGGTAGTCTCAGGAGAAATATCATCTATAGCCTCTTTTTTATGCGTAACCATACTACCTTCCTTGATATTGTTGCAAGTATAATTGGCATCTACAGGGATTTTCACTTTCACCCCATTATGTGGGAACTTGATACATTGGTGGAAAGTAGATGGTACAGCTTGCATTTTGTGAATCTAGGGTCTCCCCAACAGTATGTTGTAAGCCAGGGGTAGATCCAGAACTTGACATATGGAATTCCTTTCAACTGGCCCAAATCTGACGGGTAGAACAATAATGCCTTTAGAGGATCTTTCTTCCTCATCATAAGCTTTGATAGTGATTTTGTTTCTAGATTTAATGGTCTATTCTGAAAGACCCAGTTTCCTGATCAGATTAAGGGTACAAATACTCAATCCTGCACCTTCATCTATCAATACGTGTCTAACATAGGATTTATGAATGAGGACTTCAATATGAAGGGGTTGATTATGTGGATGTGTCAATGATTTATCATCTTACTCTGAAAATGAGAGGTAATGTGGTGCTGAGATGTGATTAACCATCACTTGGAATTTGTCTATATCAAGGTCTTTTGGCACATTTGTGCCATGTAGGGCTTGTTAAATAATTTCCCTATGCACTGTGGAGATTTTAAGAAACTCAAAGATGTAAATTTTAGTAGAGGTTCGTTGCAACTGATCCACCAGGTTGTACTTTTCTGCAGGAGTAGTAACTGTTTGTTTTACCACTGTTGATTTTGGGATAGTGACAATGGGTACTTTGGAAGTTGTTGCTGGTTTTGATGAGGAATTGGGTCCTTTGATCATGACCTGTGCTTGACTTTGGGTGGCAACATTTGATTGGGAAGATGTATTTTGATCACATTTGATAGTGATCACATTAATTGATTCAGTTTTAATTTCTAGCATATTAATCACATTATCATGTTTAGAGTAAGTGTAGTTCACCTCATTTCCTTTTCCTTTAGATGCTCCCCTTTTTCATAGTTAGGGAATGACTTGTTAAATGTTGTATGATATTCATTAGTGGTGTGTCCTTTTACTTTGATCTTTCCTCCTTCAATAAGGTCTTGGATGACATGTTTGAATTTAAGATAGTTGTTAGTCTTGTGTCCTTTGTTTTTGTGAAAGACACAGTAAGAATTATCATCCCACCACCTTGGTTTGACTTTCGACTCCCATGGTTTGGAATCTGGGATAGTGAGAACTTTGTTGTCTAATAGTGTCTTCAAAATAGTCTCAAGAGGTTCTCCCAAAGGAGTGAATGTTCTTTGAGGCTTTGAAGTCCATGGTCGACCCCTGTTATTCTTATTGTTTTATTTAGGTACAGAGGTTGTTACCTTGGAATATTTGCTTGCTTGCATGCTACTTGTTAGGTTGAGCACCTCAGGTTTAGAACTAACATTGTATCCATCTACCACTCCATTGTTAACAACATTTTTGTTTTGTTTCCACCATTTTGGTTTGTTGTTGGAGTTGTTAGATTTGTTTTCACTTTGGAGAGTGATTTCTCCCTTTTAACCATGAATTATTTGATATGGATGGCATTTTTGATCATCCTATCAAAGCTAGGGGAGTCTTTAATTTGCAATGTGTAGTTCAACTCAGGTACCAAGTTATTAACAAAGATTTCCATTTTCTCAGATTCGGGAATAGCTCTTGAATACCATGCAAATATTTTCCTCCACCTTTGTAGAAAGTGTGTAAAGGATTCACTAGTATTTTGTTTAGTGTTGCATAGATCCATCATAGTCACATCATGTTGGATATTATAGGAGTAATGTTGGATAAATCTTTGAATTAACTCCTCAAGTGTTTTTACCTTAGGTGTAAGTTTTGAGAACCACTCCATGGGATTGCCTCCTAGACTTCCACGAAAGATCCTTATGAGGTATGTAGGTTCATGCATGTATTCTATGCTCAAAACAAAGAATTCTCTTACGTGGTCATGTGGGTTGTTCTCTCCCATATATTTTTCATATTTCGGTCTTTCCATGTTAGGAGGAAACATAATCATAGTAATACTCTTATCAAAGGGAAATGGACAAATGGATTCCAAAGAGTATTTCATCTTGGGTTTATCCTTCTCTTGTTTGAGATTCGCAAGCTCTATTTGTATTAAGGTTAGTTGTTTGGCAAGAATAGATATAAGAGTTGACACCTCCTTTTCTTTTAGTTGTTCCACATCATAATCTTTGGGTAACTTTACGCCAGTGGATGCTAGATGGAGAAATTATTTCTCTTTATCTTCACCAATCATTTTTTCCATTATCTTTTGGAACTTATTGCTCTGTTTGAGTTTATTGTATTCTTCATCTTCCTCACTACCTAAATAAAACAAAGGATGGTCTGTTGATGCTCAAATTGACAGATTGGAATTCCTATGGATTTTGCTTATCCAATGAAGAGAAATACAATCGATTTGCCAACGAACGAGGTTTCAACAACCTCCTACAATTCTGGATCCACAAAACCAAGGCTGGTGGGCCTGTACTTTAAAATTGTCTTCAAAGTATTCTAGAGGATTTCTATATTGGATAAGTGATAACTTCAATTCCTACTTCTGAAGGTGTTAATAAGATCACAAAACTGAAAATATGTGTTGTTAAATATAATTTTATTTAAAAATTGCTTGATATGATTGAGATATGAACTGGATAAGATGAAATAAAAGAGTAATTAAAAACTTGAAACAATGAAACCTTATTCCAAATTCAATTAATGAGAGAGACCAGTGCTTTAATTCAATAATGGGAAATAGAGTCGATATCTCTTTAATCCTACGTTCAACTTCAGAGACAGCTTTGAAAACAAAAGCTTATCACCTTAAAGGCGTTATGAGATGCACATATAACTAAAAGTTTTAAAATATTGCAATTTAATACTATTCCTTAGATGACAGACCAATTGATCAATGCCTTAATCAATAGGATTTAACCATGCAATGAGAAAGAAACAATTGAATATATAAAATATAAACTTTGAAATGAAATATACGCAACTCAAAACTATCACTTTAAGGAATTTCAAATTGATTTATCTGAAGGACTTGACTATAAAAAAATAACGAGAATGATTGCACAATGAAAGAAATACAGACTTATCTCTGCTTGATAAGAAATGGTGTATTGAATCTTCGTATTCATAATTTGAATCCACTATTCATTCTATCATTCTCCAAGTTTCCAACATCAATCATCATGAATTGTTATTCTATCTCTAAGTAGATTTCTGAATGAATATAAATATAAAACTGAAAGGGTGTGTGAAACATCACACCCTTTCCCTAAAAACTAATCTTTAACAAACTATTCCTAACTATTACATAGATTTGATAGCCTTATGCATAACAATAACCAACCAATTTGGTTATACCTAACTAGGCCAACTCCAAATTAATAAATCTGTATATATATCTATCCGTAGTCACATTGGTAATCCCTACCTTATGCGTTGAAGTTGATGGCTTTGTTAATGGTCTTGCAAACTATATAACCAGCTGAATATGCATATGGATAGTAATTTTTAGAATACATATTAAAATGTTGCAGTTTCGTATATCGATCTGTAGTATACTCAAATCTCTGCATTACATGCTAGAAACTGACTTGTGCATCATATGTAGAAAATGCTTTCCTCCTTTGAAGTGAGGTTATTTATCTTTAGCATACGTCTCCTCTATTTTATGCCACAACTTAATGAATTTGTTTTATATCACCTTTTAATGGCTGTAGAATGGCGTTTGATCATTATAGACATTTATGTGTGGCATTATCGCTCATATCTTCATTAATATCTATGTAGATGTTGATAAGAATGTTCAGCAGCCTTGTTGTCTGCTATCTTAACTCAGGCGTAGGAAATAGTGCTTGATATGCTATTTGTATCGACCCTTGACGTTGTTGATGGAAGGAAATATGTGCAGAATGTATCTTGCAAGCGACCACCTTACAGGCGACCATCACACTATGGGGCATGGTATTTTTTGTCCTTATCGACCATTGCATTTATTGCTTATGAGGATGGCAGACAACATGAAGAACATCTGATGGATCATATGCTAACTCATCTGATGAGTCATCGATGAGTTAGCATACTTGTTGGTACCTTTATTTCAATCAGTCTATTGCCTTTATATAATAGCATATATGCATTATGTGTTGCACAATTGTTCATTTCGAGTAAAATGTTTTCCACCTCTCTATTAAGGGATCCAGTGTCATCTCTCTTATTCAACAGTCCTTTCATTATCATAGTCATTTTTTATCATGCTTGCATGTGTTGACTTATCTCAATGTCAAAGAATATGGATTCATTTGACAAAAATGAATCTGCCACCTTTTCAATCTGCACATAAAGTCAAATTATCAATGATAAACAACTATATTTTCATATAAACTTTAATCATTTTAAGATGCCAAATAAAATCTAATATTAACGTTATCTCTAATGCTATTTTTTATTCTCCACTAACGCCACAATGCTATAAAGTAAACAAATGATATGTATTTTCTCACGTGGTTGCATATTCTCTAACATCATGTTTGTCATCATTATGCAATGTTTTAAAAAATCATGCAATATAGGTAATTATAAATTTTTTTAACATTAATTCCTTTAAATAGACAATAGCCACAAATACAAGATGAGATTCATATGATGATAATCAAGCATAGGGAAAAAAGATAAAAAACCAAGTCTATAATGTAATATTTTGTTCATTGTATTATACAAGGCTTTAGTTTCTCCTTTTACTAACCCTTTTACTTCATCAAAATCTTTGTCTCGATTTAATAATAATAATAATAATAATAATAATCATACCATTTAAAACTTATCTTTCCTTAATGACAAATGATATGAAAATTACATATTAAGTAGGCATATTATCAATATAATTTTTTCTCACGATGATTGATAAAAGAAATCATAAGTGGATATCAATATCATAAACATCTATGGATATAATAACGTGAACATTTTCATAAATAAGCATGCATTAATATAACCCTTTTCAATAACGTGTTCCCTAATCGATCTATTCAAACTCTCTTTCATGTTCAT
>MU226460.1:1463316-1478280 GCA_018584345.1 Thuja plicata
TAATGACACTTTGATAAAACAAAGATAATAGAAAATAAAAGCTATAAAAGATAAGTAAACATATGTGAATAGTTACTTCCCTGAACAAGAATGGATGTAAGTCACTTTGTCAACATGGGTTCCACCATGGTCAAAGTGTGGTTCTTCTTCCTCATCGCTATCTTCGTGCTTTTGGTTTTATCATTTTTGTAGTCCTCAAAATCCTTACTCTATTCATGAGTGGTTCTTTCCATTTCTGGAGAGTCTAAATCAAACAGGGAAGCACGAGATGTTTCTCCTCATTGAAATTGTAGTGATCTTGGAGGTTCTTTCGATTCTTTAGAAGTGTACTTGTTACGTCTTGTGTTAACCATGTATCTGTATCTCAACTTCGTTAAATTTTTCCGATAGTGTTAGGTAGAGTCTCAAATCATTCAAGTGAGTGTGTCTAGGTAGAGATGTCATTTTTGTTTTGGTGGAAGTAAATGATTCCAGCGTCAAAGGGTTAGAATGCCCTAATAGTGAGCTGGGAATCAAGTTGTTTGTAAAAAGTGGATAGACCACACATATTGAGATTGATTTTTGAGAAACTGACAGGACATGCAAGGTAGATGTTTGAAAAAGTGTTTTGAAATAGCAACAGGGAGACCAAAAAAATAAATAGGGACAGACTAAAGGGCCAAAAGGGTATCTAAATCTACTAATGTTTTCTAAGAAACTAATCTACAAGTGCCCACTGTCCTAGATTTGAGCTCCTAGATGTGACCCAGGAAATATAGTATGCGAGCTTCTGATGACCCAGGATGTGAGCTTTAAGCCTAGATTCGATGAAGTGTTGACCAGATATGATGTAGGATACCAGATACGAGCCAAGATACTAGATATGAGCCAGGAAATTTGGGATGCAAGTGTCTGATGGTTTTGTCAGATTTTGTTAGTTTTGTAAAATTTATCTTGAAAATGCATGAAGTTTGTTTGATCTGTGATCATGTTTGGAGACTTGTTGGTGAGTGAAAAACACATGTAGATCAAGGATTGAATTTTGTTTCTTGTTTTGAAGGTGTTATCTTGTTAATGATTTTCAGACATATCAAGCAGATTTGTATTGTTAGGGGAACAAACACATCCTTATGCCCTATTTTCTAGGTAGAGGATAAAAATCCTTGCTCATTGACTTAGGTACACACTCAAATGCTAATTAGAATACAACCATCACCAAACACACAATGGATCTAGTCATGATGTTGTATTAGCTGAATCAAATGCAAGTGAGGGCATGATATGATGAGTGGCTTGGAGCAATTACTTTTTTCCTTGCACAAGAATTATCACCCTTTCAGAGATTAATTGGGTAGTTTTTTTAATGAAGCTCATTGTTTTATGATGGGGAAATCCATTTGAAACTGTCTCTCATAGAATTACACAAGGTAAAATTGAGGCATATAGCCCTATGAGTACTCAAATACGTGTAGTCTCACAAGCAAGATTCAAGCAGATCTGCTCTACACATACCAAAGCATATTCAAGAAATGATGTCAAAATTCTAAGAACAAAACTGACTCCATCTTCCAACTTCCGAGGCTTTGGCCTACGAGGAAGCAATTATTTATAGTGAGTTGGAAGGGTTGGCATAAAACCTGTCCTCACTTGGGTCATTCCTGGGAGATATTTTACTCAATCGGTAGGCCCTCTACTGTTTAATAAACATACAAAGGATTGGCGAGCGTAGGATTTCTAGATTTTTGATTCTTCAAAAGAAGAAGAGCATACTCTCCTAGTCCATGTCATTTTCTCCCAAAACATGCAAATCAATGTTTATTCCCTCAAGCTATGTTGAGTTTGATTTAAAGATTCCTAAATTATGAAAGCATTGCATGCGAAAGTAAATTTTGATTGTTCAGTTGACCACAGTTCTTAGTTCTTTACTTGTTCAATTACAAATCCCAAAATGAATTAAGCGATGTGTTTGTTCATTGAGCCACAAAATTTAGTGATTTGAGTTGTTCATTTACTATCCCAAATTGAAATTTAAACTGTGTGTTTGTTTTTCTTGTTCAGTTACTCCACTTTTTGTCCAAGTTTTAAATTGATGTTTTATTTTCTAATTTTATGATAAAGGAAAAGAGCATACTTATTTAATCAATTTAACAAATGAGAAGAAAATGTGTTCTTAGTTTGAAAATGAAACAAGATGGAGGTCAAGACAAGGGGATGGAAACCTGAAAAACCACAAGTCAATATCCTTTTTCCTGCTCTTTCATCTCTGATAGCAATCTGCAAACACAAGTTAGGCTGTTTAAAAGATCAAAAACTAAACTGGTCAAAATGTTAGAGGTTTAGGCAATGGAGCACACAAAATTTTTAACCAAATATGATCCTAGAAATACAGGATAAGATACAGAACACCAGATGTGAGCCTCTACTACTAGATGTGACAGAGTGTTGACCAGATGTGAGCCTTTACTAGAAATGACCCAGGAAATCTTGGATGTGAGCCTAGATTTCTATGATGTGAGGGCGTATCCTGGATGTGAGCCTTTGGGACCAGAAACGAGTCTGTACCTAAAATATGCGAAGACAAATTAGCAAAATAAAAACTTGAAATGAGGCCAAATCTAAAATTGTGCCCCAAGGTGGGTGCTAGAAATGTGTGTGTGAAATAGTTCACATGTTACCTGTGACACAACACTTCAATAAATCATTGCGTTAGTGAAAATAGGGTTAGTAAAGCATGTAAATCCACTAAAATTGATCTATTGCTTTCTAACTAGGAGGAGTGTGAAAAATAACATAATAGTCCTCAGATTATGCCTTTTTCAGTGACATATACAACCTAGCATGAAAGATTCAATTAAAACTAAGAAAGGTATCCAATAAACATGCATTCTAGCTCTAAAAATCAAGATTATAATAATGCATAAACATGGAAGCTAAAATGTAATATGAATCTATGTTAATCCTAACAACATAACAATGCTTTTCAATCTAAAAATTAAGGTCCATTTGAGCCCAAAAACTCATTCTATTTATAGAAGAATTGAGGAGAGAGAGGGGGGACAAGGGTCATTAATGGAGGTGTAAAAACCATTAATGAGGTGTAAGAGGCATTAATGCCAAAGGCATTGATGAGGCATGGGCTTGAGAATCTCCAGTAATAATGCATTAATGGGAGCATTTAAGAGGCATGGTGAGGGGTTTAAGTCCAAGCTTGAGAAGGTGGACTTAGAGGGAGTCAAGCTTGAGAAAGTTGACTTTCTCAAGTGGGTTGGATTCCTAATCATAAAATTAGTAATGTGACAACATTAGGAAGTGGGTTAGGATAGGATTAAGATTTGGATTAGACTTAGCATGGGGGGAATAGGTTGGGATGGGTTTGAACCCAGGTTTAAGCTAGTTGAGATAGGTTAGAATAGGGTTTAGGGAACTATTAATGAAATGAATTATAATTAATATATTCACTTTAAAATAGGAATTTCAATTATTTAAGCCTTTTATTGCTTTAGATAATTAATTAGGACTATAACCAATTAATTATATTAATTTAAGCTAGAAGATAGGGTTTTGCAAGTGATTAGATATAATAGGGATTTATTTAATTCCTTTTGAATTAATTATCTTAGCGAGATATTGATTTGAATTGATTTTTGTTGAATTGATTGATTTTGATTGGCTAAGATGATTAATGAAATTTAGTGATTGAATCACTTTGGAGATTAAATCCGATTTGAATGAATTAGGCTAGTCGATTGGAGAGTTGTCTGGACATAATTAGGGGTATGATCACACTTAGGGAAAATAGGATCTATAGTCAGAGAAGACCAAATCCAGGTGGTTACATTTTCCCCTCTTTGAATAGATGTGTGAGCAGCGCATTTGATTCAAAGAAATTTTTTTTATGTTGACTTCCGAAAGATTGAGAATTTCACTCATGATCGAACGAAATGCCTGATGAGATCAGTTTTGCACTTGATTGAACTAAACTGATAGAATTGAATTTTAACTTGATCAAACAAAGTTTAATCAGAAAATATCTTAAAGATACCAATTCTGAACTTGGTTGTCATCCAAAGATTGATAATACTGATTCTGAACTTGGTTGTCATCCAAAAATCAGTATGAAGCTACCAGGAGCTTAGTAAGAATCTTTTAAAATAAGGAAACACAAGATATCCAACTTATGAGAACCAAATATTTGTATCCAAAAGTTCTTACTTAGTCAAGGAAACCGTCATGCCCTAGTTGTTTGATAACGAAGTCATTTTTAATGTTGTTTCGAGCAAGAATTTGATTGAATATAGTGTGATCAAATCCAAGTGGTTACAGAGATAAGGGAATGTAATGGAGAACTGAACCAAGTGTGGTCTCAATATTTTTAGGGTCTCATAGGTCCCTAGTGTCGAGCTTAGAGTCCAACCAATCCATCTAGATTTCTTTTTGAGGATAAATCAGAGAGTTGCTAGTAGAGAGCCAAAATAGGCCTAAAAGCCCTACTTTCTAGGACAGTGATGTACCTATAGTTTGGGAACCCTAGACCTTAGAAATATTTTTGGTCTCCCAAAAGGGTATCTAGATCCCTAATTATTTTTTGGGGTTGTGTGTAATTTTTTAGAGTTAATCCAGAAAAACCCTTTGGATAGGGCTAATAGGATCATTAGGTCCGATAGGACAGTTTGAATGCAAATGGTGAACTCGACCAAATGGGGTTTGAAGAATTATGGGATTGGAGTTGTATGGATGAAGAATGAACATTCCAAGCCTATACATGGCCCTTGTAGCAAGAGAGAATTTTGTATGAAGAACTTGGCATTGGAATTCTTGAAGCCATAGAAAGCATTGAGACAAAACTATGAGATAGTTGTCCCGTAGAGTGAAACACAAAATTGAAGACTCCTAAAGAAGAGATAAGAGAGGTCTTAGGTTCAGTACCTAGAGACTAGATATGTCCTAAAGAGCTATTGGGATCCTAAGTGGACTAGGAAGAACAAAATCTAGTCTAGAGCATTGTGTAAGCACACTTATAAGGTTACTTCTATCAATTTGTCAAGTAGTCATCCCAAGGAACTATGAAAAGAAGACAATATATATCTTGTTGCACTCAATCATAAGAAGTTAAAATTATAGAAACATGAGGATCATCAAGAGTAATAGTAGATGTGATCTCAATATCAGAGGACATGGAATGAAAGGCTCAAAAACTTGATCACATGTGAGAATACCCAAGTTCAAGTAGCCAAAGCTCTCCTTGATATCTAAATCCACACTAGAAGTGTGATCATCACATGAACATCTACAATAATCAATAGGAATAAATTTTTAAAAGGAGAACAAATGATATACATGATCCACCACCCTAGTAGAAATAATATCTCCACTCTCCTAGTCTTTGATGATAACTGAATTAGAAGTGAACTCCAATGTCTTCCTTGTTGCACAAATAGTGATTTGATAGATGAAAAAATGATTTTTGGTTAAGTGAGGTACACACAACACATTATTGAAGGTGCATTACCAAATATGAATGAATTCTCTCCCAATCACATTCATATATGTATGATTACCCATTAAAATTGGTGGAAATTTGAAAGGCTCAAATGAAGAGAACATACTCTCTGAAGAAGCCATCTGATGTGAAGCACCTAAATCAAGAATCCACCTATCTGAACTAGAATTTACAACTACAACAAGTTCTTTCCCCTTATATTTATCAGGTTGAGATGAAGAATAAGATGACGATGAACCCCTTGATTGTGTTGAAGGCAATTTTATTTTATTCTTCTTAAGAAGATGCTTCAACACATCAATTTGTTTGACCTAACATGTGAGCTCATCATGCCATGAGTTTTTGCAATATGCACAAGTAGGAAACTCCTTGGAATATTTAAACTTAGGAGAGGATGTAGAATTATTTTGTGGGGAGAATAAGTTTTTTTCTCTATCCTTTTGTGGCTTTGGCTTAAATGACTATGGTTCTTTCATTTCCCTTGATTCCCTTGAGTAGTTAGCAAAGCATGTGAATTAGATACCTTGAGAACCTCCATTGTGATTAATTTCTCTTGTTCAAGTATCAAAATTTTGGTTAGTGCATCAAAAGATGGTGGAGTGTATGAACTACTAGTCAATCATTGGGTTTGGAAACTAAAGATGAAGGCTACGCATTCTGATGGAAGCTTGTCCAACAAATTAAAAACTAATTTTCCAACCTTATTTTCAATGCCAAAATCCTTTAGTTGTGCTTTATGCTCATTTTCTTTGGTATATAGTGTTAGAATAGTCCCAAAGGATAACTGAGAGGGGGGTGAATCAGTTATCAGCTATTTTAATTATTTTCCCTTATTAACTCCATAATAAAATAAAGTAAATTCACATTCAGATGACACAATAGACAACACCACAATTTGGTTACGGGGAAACCAGATGGTAAAAAACCTCGGTGGGAATTAACACCCACAATAAACTATACTTGTTTATAACGATCCCTGTTAGAAGATCTTGCAACCCTGTTAGGATTTGTTCTTTACAATGCAATAAGTATAGTGACCTGGCTAAGGGTCTGAACCTATTAGGAGTCTTTTACAAATAACCTGGTTAAGGGTGAGGACTCACTGTCCAAAAGCTCACTACTTTAATGGTGAAGGCTACAACAATCTGTAGAATAGATATGCACTATATCTGATGATGAATTTTAGAGTAGACCTGTTGTCTTGATCAGTTCCAGTGTATTGTAATCTTTCACTTCTTCTTCACATAGATCCTTTATGAATGAAATACAACTGATATTATGTGCAGCAGTATTGGAATGACAGAGCAATAATATTGAAGAGTTTTTATGTTTTTCTTATGTGCATGGATTGAAATTAACATTATTATTAGTGGGATCCATTTTTATAGATTTTTTAGCGTTATTCACATAGCTAGTTGGTTTTGTAGTTACTTTCCTTTGTAGTTTGTAAATTCTTTTTGTTTTGTATTGTTTACTGTCCAGTTCTGACTGAGAAGCAAAGATGTGGACCTAACTCCACTTCCCACCATTGGTTCTATATGGCCACTTGGGGATGGAGACTAGGTCCATGGAGCTTCGATAATCTGGAAGGAGGAGCTCTAAAAATGTATGCAAGTATTTTTAGGATCTTGCCCTAGGCGAGCTAGATGAAGAGCCCGATTAGGAATATCCAATAGCAGTCAGCTTAAAATTGTAGGAGGTTGCTTTCATGAGCCAAGAAGGCCATGGATGTGTTGTATGGTGTTGTGCAAGTACTCCAGAATGAAGATAACTATCCAAGAAAACATCTTGCTAAGTTTTGAAGCCAAAACCACAAAATAGGCCTAAAAATAAGGAAGAAGCCCTATTTTAGTAACAGGGAGTACGAATAGTGTTGATCCTTAAAACCTAGAAAATATTGGTGGGTTTTTGCCATAATTAAAAAATGAAAAAACATTTTAGGGGGTTCTTTGAGGATTTTTTTCTATTTTTGAGAGTTCCTAGATTTGAGGAGGCCTAATTGGGAAAAAGGCTACAAGGCCTAAATCCTAGGAAATTGGAACTCGATTGGTACATGACCAATCTTGATAAGTTGAGATCCTAATTTGGAGTCAAGATAGCAGTGAAATGAAGCCCTTGACCTCCTACAACTCAACCTCATGGATAGGGCTTTAAAGATATCGATGTGAAGAGTTCTTGCAGAGAACTAGGTAGTGAACTTAACAAGATAGGAAGACTTCTGGTTGGAGGGAAGAATTGAATATTTCCAAGCTTGAGAGGGTGGATTGAGGAAACCCTAGAGGTCCTAGGAGAGGCCTAAGAAGAGTTTCAAGAAAACTCAAGAGGTTACTAGGAGTCTCCCTAACACTTTGGAAATTAGGGCTAACTCCTGTGTTTCCTTCTCATCTTCAATGTCCATATGCTCAAGAAATTTTTCCATGTCTTTAAGGGAAATGAATCCAATTTCATCTTCTCCTGAATCTTCATCAGTTGTACACCTTCTTCAACATGATATCATTCCTTCATGTATTTAGGTTTATAATCATATCTGAATTTCTTTACTCTTGTGGGACTCTTGGATGCAAAGTGACCGATCTTGTTGCATGAAAAACATTTGAATGGAAGTTGTCCTTCATGTTTCCCTTTGCCTTTATTTTCTCTTTTAGCAATCATGGAAATGATTTTTTCTAGTTCTTCATCAACTTCTTCTTTCTCATTATTTCTAGAGATGTGAGATTTCTTACCATGGACTGAAGCTTCGAAGGTTGTTTCACTTTTAGGTTCAGTCTTCAATCTTGATATCTCAAATGCAAAGATTTTGCTGATCAAAGTCTGTCTTTTGAAGTCTTGTGAAAATTGAATGGTTTCCTCTAGAATACTGATCTTATTCTCATAGTCTGATGTTAAAGTAGTCAACAACTTGTCCATTATATCTTCTTCTAATATTTCTCCACCATTGTTTCTGATTCCAGAAACTACTTCATTTATCCTCTGATTGTAGGCTCTAATGTTCTCTTCACGTAACATCTCAAGACTGTTGTATTTATTTTTCCATGTCTTCCTACGTGCATTATTTGCTTGAACATCTCCTTCAAACATGTCTTCTAAATACTTCCATATTGTGTATGCCTTGTCTACCTTCTTGATCTCAAAGAATTCACTGTCAGATAATGCACTTATAAGGGCATCTGTGGCAACTGCATTAGCTATGAATGTATCATTTTGTTTACTGGTAGCATCATCTCTTGATAGGTCTTTTAGAGAGGGAATAAAAACTTATTGTGTGGCTATCTCAAAGATGTCAAAACCAACACACTATAGATGTGTTATCATTTTGTTCTTCCAATCCAAATAATTTTCTCCATCAAACTTAGGACTCTCTTTTCTGAAGTATGCCATATGATCTACCTTAAGCAGTTAGGCTTTCTCTTTAAGGCACTTGGCTCTGATACCAATTGTTAGAATAGTCCCAAAGGATAACTAAGAGGGGGGGTGAATCAGTTATTAGCTATTTTAATTCTTTTTGCTTATTAACTCCATAATATAATAAAGTAAATGCACATTCAAATAACACAATAGGCAACACAACAATTTGGTTATGGTGAAACCAAATGGTAAAAACCCTGGTGGGAATTAACACCCACAATAAACTATACTTGTTTATAATGATCCCTGTTAGAAGATCTTGCAACCCTATTAGGAGTTGTTCTTTACAATGCAATAAGTATAGTGACCTGGTTAAGGGTCTAACCCTATTAGGAGTCTTTTACAAATAACCCGGTTAAGGGTGAAGACTCACTATCCAAAAGCTCACTGCTTTAATGGTGAAGGATACAACCTTCTGTAGAACAGATATGCACTATATCTGATGATGAACTATAGAGTAGACTTGCTATCTTGATCAGTTCCAGTGTATTATAATCTTCCACTTCTTCTTCACATAGATCCTTGATGAATGAAATACAACTGATATTCTACTCTGCACTTTTCCTGTATCTTTTCTTATCATTCACACTTAGCGTTTCACAAATGATTTGCTATAAGTATCTTCCTCAAAGTATGAGATCATGGGACCTGTTAGAAAAATCTTCATAACATCTTTTTCGGATCTACTAATCACGCAAGAATAATTACAACCATGCAATATAAATTGAATAGACGCGACTCTTCACTAAGTCAGCCTCACCAAATTAACTCTAACTATGAAATCTTGTTAAAACACGTTTGGCACCTTTAGATAACTATCATCAACTCATAACTTAACTTGAATATACACACACATATCTCAAAGATAGGCGCAACTCAAGAACCAATGAAATATGTTGGCTTTGTACAGACAAACTCCAGAAACTATAACTGCTACATAATAGAATTACACAACACAACTAAAACTCCATATCTGAGTCTGCGTGTATGAACATAACATACACAGCATGTCTACAACATGAATATAAATACACAAGGCTTGATACCATCATTCTGATAAGTACATATAGAGCACTGTTGTATATTATATGTTGTCATCAATGACAATCATATAATCAACTAGCTTCCAGAAGTAAATCTCCAACACATAGTATTGGATAGTGTCAAAATTATTGGGATCTAAGCTTATGAGATCATTCTCCAACTCGCAGCCATTGATCTCATCAACCTTGCCATACAAATTAGCAAGTGTTTTAGAAGCCTCCTAAATTATCTTACACTTATCAATATGAAAGATGAGATCATCATAAATATACTTTCTCAATGTTCCAAGAGCCATTGTATTTTTAGTAAGCCATTCCACTTGAGAATTTAGATCAACTTTAGAAGTTGGTGTTTCGATGGTTCCATCAATGTAATGAGTTAGTCCTTTTATTAATTTACTCTTAGCATGTATTTTTGATGATGCATAATTATTTAGAGTTAAAGGAGTAAAATTAGGAGAAACCATAACTAAAAATGAAAAGAGAGCTAGAGAGAGAGAGAGAGAGAGAGAGAGAGAGAGAGAGAGAGAGAGAGAGAGAGACACAAGATGCCACCCACCCNGAGAGAGAGAGAGAGAGAGAGAGAGAGAGAGAGAGAGAGAGAGAGAGAGAGAGTCACAAGATGCCACCCACCCCCCAACAAAAAAATGAACTATATATTTGGTGTGTGTAGAATTGCCACCTGCAAAACAAGGCAAAGTGGACTTCTAATTTCAGTGGTTACAACAGCCTCAAATATGCTATAATAGACTCAAATGAACAATGCATAAGATCTTTCTAAGATCCTAGCAATTAAAAATTCCATAACATACCAAAATAGACCAAGTTCTGAAAGTGATATGTCCATTCACAATGATGAAAAACTGATAGCACCATAGAAAAGTAGACAAAGAATCATGCACTTTAAAAATAAAAGACAACTAAAAATGTGTTTGTATGAGGCTGAATGGGGCTTGGGGAGTTGAATAAATGAGGGTTGGATAGGTACAATTGTGAAAAACTGAGAATTCTAGAAAATTTGTCGACCAAAATCAGAAAATACCTACACCACTATGAAGTACGCAAAATTCTACCCCCCCCCCCCCCCNCTCCCCCCCCCCCTCCCCCCCCAAAAAAAAAGTACTTACACTAAACATGGCCTAAAATTAGTAAGATATGAGCCTCCAAATTTGAACTACAAATCAAAAAAATTAAATGGCGAGGCGTCTAAAAATTTCAAATCTTTGCTAAAGTCAACAACTTACTGAATTAAATTTGATGGTCATATGGTCATCAAAGAAATCGACATTGTTAAATTTGAGAGTCAAATAGTTGTCAATAAAAAAATTGCACTATGCCACGAGGTGAATATTGATTGGACCATAAAGGCTTTTTGGAATAATGGAATGGTTTGTACAGAGAGGAGAGGGGTGAATCAGTACCCTTAAATTTTTTTATCAATTAACATTTAATCCTTTAGTAATCAATTCCTTGCATTACCGACCATAGATGCTTTTCTATCTTATGTATGTAATATCAAAACATAAACTTAATTGCAAGTAAACATTCATAGAAATATTCATGAAATGTAAGTACACATGACACAAGAATTGGTAATGCAAAAATCCCTATTAGAAGGTAAAAACCACAGTGGGCATGAAACCCACAAAGCTTAACTATCTGCAGAATGGAAGGTGTTGGTTAAGGCTACAAATTTGATCACTTCTGATGATCTTACCCTGTTAGGAGTAACATTTCAGACTGGTTAGGTCTACTCGGTGTTAGCTCTTTTTCTTGTAGAAATGATTATAATGACAATAAATGTCAGACTCTCTTTTACCCAAGTCAGATTCTCACAAGGAAAAGGGCTAATTAACAA
The DNA here is from genome assembly GCA_018584345.1 of Thuja plicata. Taxonomy (NCBI): domain Eukaryota; kingdom Viridiplantae; phylum Streptophyta; class Pinopsida; order Cupressales; family Cupressaceae; genus Thuja; species Thuja plicata. The sequence goes on from MU226460.1 coordinate 1,475,102, forward strand.
GGATAGAAAATCCTTCTACACTTTGGGTTCCACACACCCAGGCGGGTACACCTTTAATAGAGCATCATCTTTTAGCAATTTTAATCAGTGGATTAAGGACTAGAGATCCTTCTCCTTTTTATGACATTTAGGCCTAGGAAGGATAACCTATTGATTCACTCTCCAAAGAATCACAAATATGAATTGTACTAAGTACAATTAACTAGACATGTATTTGGAGTATTATAAGTATAACAATTTATTTAATTTGAATTTGATGATAAAAACCACTTATTAGAATTTATGACCAGTGCCTAATCATGGGTGATAGAGTCAAAATAGAGCATACATATACTAAAAACAATCAATGGAAATAAAAGTAAACCCCAGATAGAATGCTTTACAGACTATCCTCTCATCCTTACACCCCTGTATCAAATTCCTGCATAAACCATAATCCTCTGCAATCATCTACAAGATTTAAAACTTTCCTTGAAAGCAACTCATAGACAAGAACATGACTACCTTATAACCAGTATATTCAAAATGCCTTACAAAATGAACATACAAGAATTAATAGTAAATGCAAGAAGACATCATAGATATCAAAATGGAGATTCCATTGTATTTTATTAATATAGATTTGAATACCAGTACATTCATAAAGACTCAAAACCAATAGTCAGACACCATTTAGTAATCTGCCTTGTAGTCTTATTTTTATCATCCTTCTTACAATATTACAAATTGACACTTATAGGCAGCCACAGTCATCTTGGAATTTTTTTATAAAATAAGGATGCAACAAGCTACAAATGACTAGACTAGATGACAAAAATACAGTTTCAAGAAGAGACAAAACTTCTGGCTGATGAGATAACAAACATTTGCTATGAGCCATGTAATCATTTGTCTTGTGGCCACTTGAATGCTTGAAGTTTCTCCAAAGTAGTTGGGTTTTCTCCATCTGGGATTTTTTCTCTTGTTGGTGTAGAGGCCTTAATATTTGATCTACTCCATTATCTTAACCTCCTTGATGCTAGTTTTCCCCTTCATATTTGTTATTTCATGCTATAGGGGTGACTATACCATATTTGCTGACCCAAGCAGTGTACGCCTCATCACTTGGCCACTCGAGGTTGAAAACTTCATCTTTGCAATTTTTGAACTCCTCCCAATCACTGTTAGCCTTCTCTACTTCTACTTTCCAAGATTCAAAAAATTCCTTGGCTTTGCTCAAAATATCAATGGTTAATACAAACCAGCCAGTGTTTTCCAGTTCAACAATACTCTTTGTCCTATTACTCAGTGTCTCATTTAACTACCTCAGCCATAGGGATTCATTCTTTATGCTCCCATCCTTTTTGAACATGTTAGGATACATATCATACCTATCCTTGGAAAACTCTCCTCTTAGGGTTATGATTTTCTTCATAACCATGTTCCTTTTGGTGTTTAAATTGATCATCAATTTGAGACACTTGTGAGTGTTTGTTAGGACAAAATCAATATTATTTTTTTCTTTTGAGAGGGAGTAGAAATATTTGATATGGGATGCCTTCCCTTTCCACTTATTTACTGTCAGCTCCCATTTCTTCTTTTCATCCTCATGCCAGCTGGTGATGCTTGTGATCTTTTTTCCCAGTGAGTAGAGGTTAGCAAGGTTAATTTCACTGGCACATATTTTAAGATTTGAAAATATTTGATCTATGTGCTTTTGCTTCACCAATTCTTCAGCTTCTTTATAGGCCTAGGAATCTTCTAAGTCCCTCTTACCCTCTTCTTCTAATCTTGTCCTTTCATTGATTAACCTGTTCTTCTCAGCTTCTAATTCTTCTCTCTTGGCATCAATAGCTTCTTGAGTAGTAGGACTTAGAGGTGCAAGGGATGGGGGATATGTTATAAATGGGCTTGAGGAGGAAGGCTAATATGGGTCCTGAGCAATTAGCCTTTGGGGCACCAGTTGAATCTTCTGCTTACCTTCCAACTCTACTATTTTGTTATCCTTCATTAAGGATTTGACTTTCTCTTCATTATAAGCCTTGAGTACAAGCTCATATTTCTCATTCAGACTAATATAGGCCTCCTTTTCTTTCTCTGATACTTTCATGCTTAATTTTTCCACTTGTACAACAATGTTAGCCGCTTCAATTCCTGAGGTGTCAGAAACCCTCTTCACAATTAAACTGCCTCTGTCTTCAGTCTCATCATCCTCTCTTATTCTTCTATTGTCTTTTTTCTTTAGTGACCAAATGGCCAAAGCTGCATGATCCTCACTAAACTGGGCACCAATTGATGTCCTAGTAGGGCTTATGGGTTTAGCTTGTTTCCTTATAGCATAAAAAACCACTGCATCAGCTAAATCCCATTATGGCAATATGAGAACTCCTTTCCCTTTGATCATTTGTCTACCCTCTTTAGGAGTAATCTTATCAAATTTTGATATCAATTCTTTCTTGAATTCTTTCTCTACATCCTCCTTGGTAGCATTGGGTTGAACTTCTATCATTTTCTACCACTTATCATTGTATTCACCAATATGGCATCTCCATAGAAACTGAATAAATGCCCTAGTTTTGATGAAATTGTCATCAGACAAGAATTCATCACTAGCTTGTTTGGCCACAAGATCTAATTCCTTACTAGCAAATTCTACCACTGTGAGGTCAGATGATGTATGTTTAGGCTCTTCTGGCATCCCTTGTAGTATTTCTTGAGTGGTAACAACTATTTCACTAGCATTTCTCATCTTGATAAATTGCTCAACAATAGTCTAGTCATCATATTGCATAGGGGATTGGGAAGGAGAATACAATTCACCTCCTTGTTCTTTTGTCTCCAACCTTTTCCTCTTTAGAGAAAATACTTCTCAAACATCAGTATCCATTGGTCTCTTTCCCTTATGTTGAATGGGCTTATCAACTCTGGGAGCAACAGTGGTATATCCTCTTCTTTTGTATACTACATAGTTCCCAGGTGGAACTATTGTGCTTTGTGGGAATCTATTCAAAATAGCAAGAGCCTTTTCTCTATCACTATCAACTACTCTCTGCCTCTTCTCATTTAGGGCCTACATTATTCCCTCAAAAAGATTCATTAGTGAATCAATTTTATAAGACAATGGGAAAAAATCCTTTAGAGGATCATAGGTCTTGTCAAAATTCTGGACAAAGTCCAAGGATTTCTTATATGCCATCCAT